>MU863921.1:0-248365 GCA_033296885.1 Triangularia verruculosa | reverse complement strand
CTTCAGTGCCCCGGCAACTGTCGAATGCTGCAGTCAAAGTCTTCTTCGCTCTCAGTGTACTGCGCCGATAGCTATTTGAGCCTATATTTACAGGCTTCAATAGCACCTATTTTAACATATACTATTAAATTTATAATAATTGTAAATTATTATAATATTTAAATTATTATAATTTCCTTTAATAATATAATTATTATAAAGGGATTTACGGTATTAAAGGTATTGAAGGTATTAAAGGTATTAAAGGTATTATTAATAGGTTAAATTTTTTCGGCTTTTTTTTAATAGCTGCGTTTTTTATTAATTACTTAATTACAAATAATTTATTTAAAAGATATAACTTTAATAATAAAAAACTATATTTTAATATATAATTTAGGGTAAAAACGAATAATATAACAGTATAATTTACTTTCGAATTAAAATATAAATTTAATTAATATTAAATTTAATATTATATTAAATATTATAAAAAAAAATATATAATTATAATTATATAATAATATAGTAAAATAATTCAGAAAATAAAAAAGACGATATTATAGTATTTTATTTATTATATAAAAATAACGGTGAGTTAGATGGTCCTAGATCCTTGGTAAAAACGCACGGTTGTAAACGACGTTTCGGATGCAACGTATAGAGGGTGTCTTAATTGTCGTCCAGTTTCGAAACACTGAGCGGAAAGTGTTCCTCCTTGATATCCAGAAACCCCATCAGATCTCATATCATTATGAGGCCATTATCTGATGGTCTGATGTTCGAATCTTACAATGGGACGCCATCACCCTCGGTCTTTCCACAAGAGCCAGCGCTTTGAAAGCAGGTGAATTTCTACCGGTGCCCGAATCTGTTTGAACCACACCTTGAAAGAGGGGCTGGTCGACATGCATGTAACCTAGCCCAACCAACCGATCGTAAGTACTTTGCCCGTCAACCCCAGAGACATCTCACATGTTGCACAAGACGGGTCTGTTCCCAGTCTCGTGCCTTCGTCCTGCCTGCCGGGATCGACTCCGAGAGCCTTTTCCTCTTCTCCCAGCTGCCACTCGTGGTATTGTCATATGACGCATCTCAGCCTGAACAGACGGCACGCAAGACAATGAAAGTGAATGGTAGGCCTGGGTTGCGGCCATCCCGTCCTTTATCAACCACCCCCACGCCCGATGAAAAGCCCTCAGCAAGTTTTGTCAACCCTCCTGTCGCCCTCAACTCAATGGCCAGCTATCTCGGCGCTGCAAGGCACAGAAGCTTGCATCTGGAGGAATCTCTCGTCTAACAACCAATCTTGGCCCTGCAACGTGACGGTGAATGGCCGCCTCCTGTTTGACAGAGTACAAAGTACGTACGCGGCTTTGTTTATGGAAGCCAATTGATGGGAGAGAAGCTCCAGTCCACGTGCCCACCAGTCGCACCGATCCAGCGGGGCCTCTACACGGGACGCTCAAGAAGAGTGTACAAAAGATGGGGTTCTGGATTCACCACATGCGTGGGCAATTACCAGCTGTGATTCAGATGCCACGTACATTGCTCCAACGTCAAGCCGCGGAGAATTCATGTAATCACAAAGTCGGAGCAGGAAGAAGAAAGGAAAAGAGCGGCGAAGCGGCACTCGGCAAGCCCTGACCGACTTTTTCGGCTTCCAAGATGTGGTGGCGTTCGATCTTGAGTCCATCACTGGTCCTGGCCGCCTCAACGAAGCGCCGTCAAGCGCTGCAGTGGAACGTAGTGGCAGGTCCGGGTGAGGCAAGCAACGAAGACAAGATGTCGAACATCAACCCTACACAGCTGGTAAATGCGAAGTTCGCCGCTCCATGCCGCCAATGATACGAACATTATGGGTCCAACTCCGCACTGCTGGCCTTTCCAATACCACCGCTGCTCGGTGAACTAGTCTGGACAAGACAGCACTTTTTCAATACTTTATTTCCATGTCGTTGGACGAGGCGGAAGTCATTGCCAAGGAGACAAAACTAAGAACCTGGAACCTGTCTACCGGTCGTGGACCTCAACCAGGAAGTGACTGGTCCAACGCAAAACTCAGCATGCAGGTAAAAATCTCACCTTGTCTCGTGACCGCGGTCTGATGTGCGAGAATCGAAAGCCCAAGATCGGCTCGACATTCAATGCTTGTGGGGGAGAGGGACCACCCATGCAGCAACACATAACACAAGTCTAGCCGCCCTGTATGATCTATGTCGTTGGCTGGGGCCCTTTGCTCGAACAACACCGCCCGATTGTTTGCTTTGCTTCAGTAGGTAAGTCGCGGGTTATCTAGCTGCTTTCTGGTGTTTCTTTTTTGCTTACTCACGCACAAACAAAATGACCGGTATGAATCTGTCGAATCAGCACGACTGGACTTACCAAATTGTAATACTGAGTTCGGCACGTTACAGGTTGCTCGACATATCTAGAGCGGGCTTGGGGATGACAAGTCGGCGGACCTGTCCAAAAAGCCCCAAGATATTTTCCCCGCAAAACTACTGATGCTTTTTTGCTGTATCACGGGGTACATATTACGCATATCTTGGGGCACACTAGATGAGCATCGGTAACTTTTTGAAACATGCATGTACATCTGATGAACTTGACAAGACCACGGGACTTCTTTCCGGTTATGAAAGGCCTCAGTCCCCCCAGACTTCCGAGGGGAACATGATCCCGAGGAAAGTACACTGCATACTACCTGGTACTTTTTCCCGAGCCGGTGAGAAACCACAAGTTGATTTTCGGGGTCTGAACAGGTCATTGAGAAATCAGAAAACAAGATTCTTCCCAGCTTCAACTTCGCTAGCTTGAGTTGACATAACAATAGCCCCAGATAACTGGCATAACTTCTCGCTGCCCATCATCCTTCAGGAGGCAGACGGGCCTACATCTCAAGCATACTCTCGGGTATCAACGGCTCCCCCCTTTTCCTTTGCTTTCCGCTCCTCCCATCATCACCCGTAGCCTTGCACCCAGAAAACCACCCATTCAGCATCAGATTATCATTTCGTTACCATCATGACCGCTGAACCCATGCCTTGAAAAGTGTATACTCATGTCGAAAGCGCTTCTCAAGATCCTCCCGAAATTCCAGACAGTAATACCTACCTCGACTCTCTCAAAGATTCGTAAAACACCAAAGAAGGAACAGTCAACACGGGGCTAATCAGAGGCAAGACACCCCCCACGAAAAACCCTCTAAAATTCGTAAACACACCAAAAGATGGGACATCCTCGTTGGGGCAACTAGAAGGCAAGACGCCCCTTGAAGCAGCTGCCTAGAGCTTTCTCGGCCTCCTTTGAAATCCACCCGTCTCAAACCTACCAATAACCTGGAAAAACAAATTGGCAGTAGGCAGTCAAACGTACATATACCCACGCATGCGAAAAGACCGATTCGGATGTGGACTCCCAAAAGTCTTGAGAAGAGCGGGGGGGGTGGCAGTCTCTTCCTTGGTTCTGGCTCCCCGCACAACCACCCACCGGCGATACAAGCTTGACCTGTCAGTTTTCGGTATTGCTTGTCGAGAAAAAAAAAGAGAAAAAAAGAAAAAAAAACCTTTCGATGTGGCTTGTGGATGCAGGGGAAACTAGATGTGATCCTTCACCGCCATGACACCACGGGATCTGGCCAAGGAATATGATCCTCCCTTGGGGCATACACGGGATGAGAATGGGGGTCGACTCCGCCATCATGGCGTCCTCCAGCTACAGAGACATTCCATCACATACAGACAATCACCGGCAACAGCAGTAACTTCATCGGGAGAGCAGTCCAGTTATTGGGGGTCAAATCCTGACCCAGTGGTATCTAGTTAAGCCAGGAGAGGCTCTGAGCCTAAACCTAAAGTGACATTCCGGTAACGCCATCCTTTTTGTTCCCAATCCCTGCTGTCCCTTTTCCCGTTGATTCATCAAGTACCAAACCCACTTCTCAGTGAATTTAGTTGCCAAGGGCGCGCTTGCGGTCACGCTCCTCAGCAATGGTGAGCTTGACACCCTTGCCCTTGGGCAGGGAGATCCAGGGCTTCTCCTGGCCGATGATGAAAACGTTGCTTTCACGGGTGGCAAACGAGTTGTCAATGGCGTCCTTGATATGGACAATGTTGAAGCCTCCATCGTGACGCTCACGGTGGGTGACGACACCAACACGACCCATGTTACGACCGCCGGTAACCATGGCGATGGCGCCAGTGTCAAACTTGACAAAGTCCTCGATCTTGCCAGTCTCAAGGTTGATCTTGACAGTGTCGTTGACCTTGATCAAGGGGTCGGGGAAGCGGATGCTGTCGAATATCGTTAGCTAACCTGGGGCAGAGATTCAACGTACCAACCGTATAGATCCAGTGCTTATCTGTGTCAATCGTGGGGCAGAACTTTCCCCCTCTTCATCACCACATATATACGTGGAGAATCTCAAGAGAGAGAAATTGCCCACACGATGTCAACCAAAGCTTGGTCCAACGGCTGATAGATGTCGGAAGAACTCACGTTCTCGCATCATGCGTAACCAAGAATGGGACACCACCACGGCCGAGCTGAACACGCTTGACCTTGCCGAGCTTGTACTTGGACTCCTCCTCACCGATGCGGTGAACGGTGAAGCGACCCTTGGTGTCGTAGACGAGACGGAAGTTCTCGCCAGTCTTCTCGATGCTGATGACGTCCATGAAGCCGGCGGGGTAGGTCATGTCGGTACGGACCTTGCCGTCAACCTTGACCAGGCGCTGCATGAGGATAGCGCGGGTCTCGCGGAAGTTGAGCGCATACTTGAGTCTGTTGCGAACGAAGACAATCAAGGGCATGCACTCGCGGAGCTTGTGAGGACCAGCGGATGGGCGAGGGGCATAGACACCGGACAGTTTGTCCAGGAGCCAGTGGTGGGGAGCGCTAAGGCGCTTCTGGTGCTTCTTTCTGTTGCCAAAGAGTCAGTATCGCGAGGTTTGACGATTTTGAGTTTGCCATCAGCCGAGTTGGCGACGACCATCTACGACCAATTTTGAAGAGCCCGACATCTTTCGACATTGTTTTCTTCATAATTGGCGTTTCTAATCTCACTGAATGCTGGGGGTCGGGTAGACTTACGGTCCTCTACCCATTTTGGCGGCTGTTGTCGATGTGCTGGTCGAAGGAAAACGGAATCAGAGATCGCGAAGTGAGAAGAAGCACCAAATCATTGAAAAATAATTTGTGGCTCGGAAACCCTAGCAGATTTGGTGGGGAAGGCAAGCGGTAGAGTTTGGCAGAAAGTATGGTCTGTGCACAAACTGAGCTCAAGTGGGGGGTGCTTTGCATTCAGACTTCGTCAGGGATTCGGGTTAGGGTTGTTCCCCTGGTCATCATGTACATACGTACCCCCTCTTGGCGAGATACCTATTCCAACAACACCAACAAGCCACAAATCTAGTCCAATCAGTAGAACCCCGAAAATCCACTCAAACTTTGAATTCTTTTGCCAGTCAACACTACCCAGCTTGACCCATTGGTACCAACAACAAGCCAAAGCAAGCAAGCAGTTACCAAGACAGAACCGAAGCCATGGGAGCGAGTACTGTAGCTACAAATGCTAGAACAAACGCTAGACAAAATGAACCCAGTCAACCTTTGATCAAGAAGGAATACCAAATCAGGATGATGCTTTCCGATCCGCCCAAGGCAGCGCAGAGATTGCTCTCTTTTTCTAAACCTATAAGTTATAGTAATGGTTGTAACTGTGTGTGCGTCTTGCCCATCCCATCCGTCCACAGCGGGACGATGCCGCTGTCTAGAAGGTACTGTGTATACCCGGACAAAGTGACAATAATGATGAAAACAACAAGTGAGAAATAGAGAAGTCGCTAAAGTAACCAAAAAGCCAGTGGTGGAAGAACATAGACAGATTCCAAGTGACGGGTAACGATAGGTATGTATATCCCCAATCTATTTCAAGCAAGTATTCCGCTCAACAACGGAAGAAGACCCCGAAATTAAAACAGTGACACACACGTGGCGAGAGTTCTGGTCCCACGATTGAGAAACAGCCTTCGATCCAGCTTATCTGTGCTGTGATGAGCGAGGGTCCGCAGCTGGCGAGGCGCTGTTCGACGTTCCATCATGGGGCATGAACCTCATCTGATCACCGAGACCTTGAGAATCATCCAGCAAGAGTCGGCCGATATTAATCCCGGAACCATTCTCGTTGTTCATATCAAAAACATCGGTAAGACCAGGTAAAGATTCCGTCGACTCGTAATAGCTCGAGGCTGTCGTCCATCGTGTCATCTCCTCCTTGGACCTAGAGTGATTCAGTTGGGGTTCCAAGGGATTCGAGCCAGCTGAGGCCAGTGACTTCTCGATGGTTGTATTGACAGATGGCTCCAGCAGGTTCGTCCTTCGGCCGGCATCCCCACTCTGAAGGGTGCCCTTCTCGATATGGTTGTAGACATCTGGGTACTTGTTCCTTACTCGGTCACGGAGATCGGTGGGTTGCCGGCTCGACAGATTGTACTTTGGATCCCTTTGGATCTTGGTCCATGATGGTCCATACTGCTCGAGGCCATGAAGAATCTGCTTGTCGTCTTCATCGGTGAATGGCCGTCGTTCTCGACGATGTGATTTCTTAAAAGGACCACAAATTCCAAGCTCGACCAAGTCTTCCATTTTCTTCCTGTGGGCTCTACTCTTCCTAGGTTTTGGTGGTGGGTCCGAGTCTGGCTGTGCTGATGAGGACTGTCTGTCACCCTCGGGCGCCACGACACCTGGCCGTTCGTCACTCAGTATATCCTCAAGATGCAAACCATTCTTGGGTCTCAAGTTGTCACTTTGTTGAACTGGCTCAGATGATGGGGTCTGGGCGTCCCCGTTTTCAGAACGCTTTTTGACCAACTGCCCTCGTAACTCGTCCGGGCAACATGTCCTGAATCGGTCTTTGAGATCTCCCGCGGACCGGCCGTTGAATTTGAATTCTGGATCCTCCAAGATATTTGTCCACTTTCCAACTCCATGCTTGCTCACCCCGAGCAACAGGTTGTTGGTCTCCTCGTCCGTCCACTTCTTCCTCGGTTTCGTGGCCCGTCTCTTCGCCCTCAGCTCGATACTTTTGTCTATCTCTAGGATGATGTGCGGTTGTTGTTGTTGCTGTGGAGGTGGCGGCTGTGGCGGTTGGGGTCGGTGTTGTTGAAGATGCAGAGGAAGAGACCGATCTTCAAAGTCTTTGAAGAGACCCAGGTTCGAAGGTTCGCCATCGTGATAGGGATTCGAAGTGATGGGTGGAAAGACAGCAGCGTTGGGTGGGGGCTGGTGAAGGCCGGCGATGATCGGTGGTACCACCCCCCGCTGAACAAGCTGTGCCGACTTTTGTTTTTTCAGGGGCTGAGGTAGTTGAACGAAATCATCCTTAGTCGTCAGTGCGCGATGTCTTTTCTTGTTAGATGCGTCATCTGGAGCTTCTGGTGTATTATCGACGATCCTGCGGAGTGAAAAGGGCGAGGGGCCAGCCGGTTCTGGTTCGCCAAGCAGGAGGTGTAGGGGGCGGGCCGATGCAGTCAGTTGAGTTGAATTGTCGAGAAGAGAGGAAGGATCTTCGGTCAACGAACCGATCCCCGGAAGCTGTGAAATCGGCGGTATTTGATTTGGTCCATTTCGATCACTCCCTCTTTGACTACTATCTGGTTCGAGCGGAGGCAAGGAGAGCGACTGAGATTGTCCGGCCGAGACGTCCAGGGGCAAGCTCTGAATCGGAGGAAGATCAGGAGTTTGAGAGTTATTGAGGAGGTGTATTAATCTCGGCTCGATCGTGGCCATCGTGAAGTAATGACCTCGTAGAAGAGGGCATTGGGAAACCTGGAAGAGGGCAGAGGCGAGCTGAGGAAACGAAGAAGTGGTCGGGGGGGGTTTTGTCGCGAGCGAGGCAGGATGACGCGGACGGCGAGTTGGGCAATGGAACGGAGAGTGATGTATCTACGAGGTAGAGGTAAAACCACGGCAGGACGTTGAGCGAGTGAGAATCTGCGAAGTGGGAATCTAGATTGTGCTGTTGCAGCGGTCAGCTTGCAGGAAAAAGAAAGACAAGCTGGAAACCTCGTTGGCGGCGCCTGGCCCCTGGTTTTGGAGTTGATAGAATCAAGTTGCGATCTAGACCAAGCGCAAAGTTGAGACATGGCCTGCATGCTGTGGTTAGCTTCTGGTTGCGGGTACCTCTGCACTGCTCAGCTCGGCGCGCTGTCTTGGCATCCTCAGCCGAGCACCAGAGTGAGCGCGAGCCTTCTAGCACGTAGCACTAAAATAGCGCCCGGCGCCTTCAACGACAACGGGGTCTGCCTCTGCCCGCGGAATCTAGAAGCCCAGAACACGTGGAGTTGGGTGTCACAGCACGCATGGAAGCCTATCAAGAGCATGGAAGCCCACAGTCGAAAGCTGAAAGACGTCCCAGAGATCCAATATTTCCATCATGAGAACGCGGGGGAGGGCAGCCTGCCGATGTGGGTGGCTGATAACACAGCCAGTTGGGTCAGCGGGGTGACAAGAAAGTACCACCTTAGCACTCAACATCAACCACATTCTAGCGAGTGCCGATCACCACCCGCCACACCATTCTTCTTATTTCACAGATTGGTATTCGTCAAGTTCCGCTTTTCTGACCGACAGTTTATTCAGCTAGAGACATCAGGCAACCTTTCTTTTCCACCGGCTGGTTACCGCTCCCCCGGGTGTCCGTTCAAGTAAGGTAATTAATGAATTGAAACCGACCAACCACCCCATTCCCAATGGAACCCCCCTATTTTTATTTTTATTTTGCTCTTGTGATGTGACAAACCTCAACTGCCACTGGATCAGCAAGCTCCAATCGACTTCTCAACCAGCTTTGCCTTCCAGATCACACCCACACCTTCTTTGCTCTTCGGTGGCGCTTTGTAATCATAGACCTTGTCTACGTTCATCCTCACCACCTCCAAGCCGTCACAAAAGCAACCGAGTCAACCGAGCCGATTGCCGTCGGTGTACACTCGTAGCTATAACGCCACCATCGTTGTGAACCCCACGTGCCCTGTCCCGGCTGCTGTTTCCCTTCCTTGGAACAAAAAGAACAGAGATTTTTTTGGAAGTGTTGCACAACAGATGGGCATCAGCAAGGTCGTGGGGATCATCGCAGTGTCATTGGCTGGAGGAAGCCGGCTTTTCCTCCTGTCTTGTATCGGTTTGTTCACCGAGAAGAAGGTACACAACATGCACTTTCTCAAGTTATTAATCAGAGAGCAATCAGAATTAGAACATGGGCAGGTGACGGTTTTCGATGGTTGTGATCATACGAACAAAAGAGGATGTCCCTTCCTCGTGCAAACTATCCGTGCGAGATACAGAGACATGCATAATCATCCCTCAAGGTCCATGAAGACTCAAGCCAGGCTTCGATGTTGACCGACTCCCGATTTCGAGCTCTGAGAGGTATCAGAACTTGGAGCGTTATATACTCGTTCAGGTTGCAGTGAACCCTCTGATAAGATGTGCAAACAAGATAGCCGGTTCGACTGCACCCAGCAGACAGTGCGACAAGACATCAACTGATGGACAACAACCGCAATCATAATCCATTCGAACTACCTTACCCCCTATTCAAAATACCTACTTCGCCCCACACCTCATACTCTACCTACATAAATACAATTTGAAAAGTGAAAAGAAAAAACATATTCATGCAAGCTACATCCCAATTGACAAAAGAAATCCTCCCATTCTCAAGCCCTCCAATTAAAAGGCCAAGACAAGAGCAGCGGCCAAAACGCCACCCATGGCAGCAACATTCCGTCCCGCACCAGCAGTCACCGGCTGGGTAGCCGATGCGCTCGGCTTGACATATCCGCCGCTGCTGTAAGGGAACCCTCCAGAAGGAGTGGGCTTGACGACACCCTCCTCGCCACCAACAGGCTTGGAGGTGAAGGTGGCATCAGGCTTGGGGACGGTGATGATGGTGGTGAGCTGCTGGATGAGCGTCGCGGTAGAGGTGGTATCCTGCTCCTGGGGGACATCGGTGATAACCTTGATCGCTGGCTTGGAGGAGGTTTCAACGCCGGGAACAACTGGGACAGGGGTGGAGGTGATCTCCACATCGGAGATGGGGCAGACGGTGGTGCCAATGGGAATGACAGTAGTGGTGGTGCTACCGGCGGGGCAATTGGTCACGGTAGGGCCGCAAGAGGTCAAGGTCAGGGTTTTGGTGGAGTAGATGGTCGAAGTGGTGAAGCCGGCGGGGATGGAGGAAGTGATGGCAGGAGCATCAGTGGTGGTGACAGGGCAAACAGTGGTGCCGATGGCGATGGTCTTGGTCACGACGCGTCCGGGGCAGTCGGTGATAGAGGGGGCGCAAGAGGTGATGGTGAACGTGGTGGTGCTGTAGATGGTCGAGGTGGTGAAGCTCGGCGAGGGGGTGACGACAGGGCCATCGGTGGCTGTCTCGCTGGCGGTGGCAGTCTCAGTCTCGCTGGCAGTGGCAGTCTCGGTCTCGCTGGCGGTTACAGACTCGGTCTCGCTGGCGGTTACAGACTCGGTCTCGCTGGCGGTTACAGACTCGGTCTCGCTGGCGGTGACAGACTCGGTCTCGCTGGCGGTGACAGACTCGGTCTCACTGGCAGTAACAGACTCGGTCTCACTGGCAGTAACAGTGGCGCTTTCAGTGACGCTTGGGGCCTCAGTTTCACTAGCAGTAACAGTCTCGGTCTCGCTAGCAATGACAGTCTCAGTCTCGCTGGCAGTAGCGGTCTCGGTGGCGGTAGCAGTCTCGTCATCCTCGCAGTAGCTCTCGGTTTCGCTGGCAGTCTCGCTAGCAGTGGCGGACTCGGTTTCGCTAGCGGTCAGGGTAGCACTGGCGGTGATAGTCGTTTCGCTGATAGTAGCCGACTCGGTAGCAGACTCAGTGACGGTCATGGTCTCGGCTTCACTGGCAGTGGCAGTGGCAGTCTCACTGGTGGTGATCTCATCGTCCTCGCAATAGGTTTCAGTCTCGCTGGCGGTCTCAGTAGCAGTAGCACTCTCGGTGAGAGTAGCGCTAGTGATAGTCTCGGTCTCGGTGGCAGTAGTCTCGGTGTAGCTGATGCCAGTAGGCTCTTCGGAAATGTTGACGCTTGTGCTAGTCGTGGTGACCTCAGTCTCGCTGGCGGTGGCAGTCTCGGTTTCGCTGACTACCTCGGTGGTGGTGAAAGTTTCAGTCTCGCTGACAGCCTCAGTGGCGCTAGCGGTCTCAGTTGTGCTGACTTCAGTGGCGGAGATGGTGCTGGACTCAACAGTGCTAGTCTCGGGAGAAGAAACAGTACTGGAATCAGTGGTACTGGTCTCGGTAGACAAGGCGGTGCTAGTCTCGGTGGTGCTAGTCTCGACTGAAGAGACGTAGGTAGTGGTGCTGCTGACAGTTGTGACAGAGCTGGTGCTCGAGATGGTGGCTCTGGTGCTGGTCGGCTTGGGGACCCCAAACTTGATGCACAGTTTGGGCCAAGCAGCAGTTCCGATGAATTGGCAGTTCAGGCCAGGGTTGAGCGTGTAGAGGTCATCGAGGCTAATGCCAGCCCGCGCAGCAATCTGCCAGCAGTTGTCGCCAGACTTGATGGTATATTCGCGGACGCAGACAGTTGGCTTAGGAGTTGGGGGGTTGCTGGGGTTAGGCGTGTAAATACCCAGGAGGCTCTGAGCATACTGGTAGTAGTTCAAGCCGCGGGGAGTGGAGTTTGCAACAGTGGTGCGCGCGCCGAAGGTGGCATCCCAGATCATGACACCACCAAAAGAAGGCTTGTTCTTGTGCTTGTCCAGCAAAGCCTTAAGTTGTCCTGGCTCAACGTAGCCGCTTCCGGCAGCACTGGGACTGCCGGGCAATCCAATAAAGATCTTTGCGCCATTGCTCGCAGTGCCTCGAAGATGCTTGACCCAATCGTCAAAGTTGTTGTTGTTTCCATGGCATTGTGGGTTGTTGTAGAACTGGACGAAAAGAGCGTCAAACTTGCAAGCCTGAATGATGTACTTCATCTTGAACCATGGATCGCTCAGAGGGCATTCAGGGGCAGCCGTGAGCAGGAACTGTCGGCCCCCGGCAGCCGACCCATCAATGAAAGTGCGCAAGCTCTGGATGGTGGTGATGTAGCCCGCTGACTGCTCCTGATCTACACATATCGGGTCAGCTAGTGGCGAGATCATGTTGGGCGATGGAATAACCTACCGTATCCCTTCTCAAGATCAAAGTCGAAGCCATCAAAGACAAAGTGCTCTTCACCTTCTTCGGCATTGAGATAGTAGTCATCAAAAGGTCTCGGGAACGTGGACGCCGAGGAGTAGGGACCAAAGGATTGCCACAAGAACAGAGCCAGACGACGTCCGTGGGCGACGGAGTTGATGTCGTAGTTTGCTGTCGCGCTATGTACTCCACCAACAGAGATGAGAACCTTCTTCCCCTTCTTTTGGCAGTATCTGATGTCGGCAGCGATCTTCCCGCAGTCACTTTGGATGTTGGTGTTGATGCCATTGTGCTTATAATACACTCCGTCGCAATGGCTGCCAAAGTCTGTGCCAGGCCACCCGGCACCAGACTGGTCTTGGCTGATCCCCTTGTTGACGAAGCCAACTGTGACATAGTCAAACCCAGGAGAATCGCAGTAAGTGGCAAGCCTTTCACCGGCCGTCTGGCCCCAGTAGACGTTGACTGAGGGAGCAGCCAAAGCCGGAACCGCAGCCATGGCGGCAATGGCGAGAGTCTTGGTGAACATTATGGAGGTTGGGTGAGTATTAATCTAAACAAAAAGAGTGTCTGGTCAACGGTGACCGTAGTAGTAAGGAGTGGATGGTGCTGCGATAGCACAACGAAAGGACGCAAACAAGATGTTTGCACGGCTGAAAGAGCACGCCGCCGTCTGGAGTTGACTTGGAGAGGGAACCAAGAGACGTGAAGGCGAGATTCTTCGCCCAAAAGTGGGCGGCACACCCCTTTTGATACCTCTCTGTCCCAACTGGGCATGGCTCCAGGATCGTGGGATTCCTTCTGCATCAGTCTTCCCACGCTCGGCCAGTCGTCCGGGTCGGCCTCCGGGAGGATCGAGGACGGTAGCAGGGAAGAGTGGGTGGGTGGGAAATGAGCACATGCACGGCAACCCTACCCCGATCCCAGGCGCACGCTGTCAGAGGCATACCATGGCCGTCCGCACTCGGTGCGGTGGTAGTGGGCGTCCATGTTCTCTGAGAGTCTGTTCATCAGTTGTTGATGGATGTCAAGAATGATATTGTCCTGTAGCAGGTGGTCAGCCTCATCCAACACGCACGTCTTTTCTCCAGAACTCTTCAGCAGATTTGATCTCGTACCTGGCATTCCAAGATGCGGCATCTCATGTACCTGCATGTTCCGTGTGGATGGGACACCAGGCCAGACCTCTCACTGGCAGGTTCTTGCTGATTCGATTCCAATAAGTTACCCCAAAGCAGAAGGAGCCCCTGCCAAGAGGCTGTTGGGCTCTGCATGCGTGCGGGACAGCGGCCGTAACCCCGGTTTGAGAGCACACCATGCCAAAAGCAGGTGCAATTCTTTGGGTTTGTTACTGCGAGGACCTTGTGCTCCTTACCGGGCTGACTCGAGTTGCTAGCGCCGGTCTGCGGAATAGGTTGGGACGGAGTTTTGTGCGCACATTATTTGAGGGACTGAAAGATGCCGAGATTCTCTCCACCCGAAAAGACAAGTCGCTGTGCCTGAATTGAAGGAATCTGGCGACACTACAACATTTGATCTTTGGTGTCGAACATATCTTGAGATCTGCGGTTTACTTCCTCTTTGAGTAGGC
This sequence comes from Triangularia verruculosa, assembly GCA_033296885.1. Classification (NCBI taxonomy): domain Eukaryota; kingdom Fungi; phylum Ascomycota; class Sordariomycetes; order Sordariales; family Podosporaceae; genus Triangularia; species Triangularia verruculosa. The sequence continues at coordinate 234,593 of MU863921.1, read as the reverse complement.
TTTCGAGCGCTTTGCTGAGGCTCTGCGCTGATCGTCTCGGCCAGCCTGGGAGCTTGGCACGTGGATTCCACCAAGCCGAGGAGCTTGACATGCCTTGGCAAGCACAGACCGGATCCTTTTTCAACTTCATCTCAAGTCAAGCAGCATGCGCATGGTTTTCCTCAATCATTGCAAAAGACGTTAGGTTTGAAATATCGAATCTTTAGAATTAGCGCCGGGCGTTGGGTGATGGGTGAGGGAAGAGGAGAAGATGGGAGTTTATGTGACTGTGAAATGTTGGTGGATTCTTCATCTGCAGCGTTTTTGTGGAACCAGACGGATAGCGCGTCCGGTACAGCCGCCCAATCCACTACCCGCCCAGAACCTGCAAGGCTTGACCCCTGCATCCCGTCCGCCCTCAGTCATGTCATTTTGCCCTGTCGTCCGTGACTTCACGTTGCACAGCTTTCAGAATTAAAACCGCGATTACTTGAGCTCCTTGGCTATCTGGGGCTTGAGGAAAAACCCGCCCAGGCGAGGCTACGCTGAGTGCTACGAGGAATGAACCGAAAATAGCCTCTTCCTTCCCGGGCGGGTAAACTGGTAGCGTAGCATGGTGAAATTTCCGGATTCCGCCCGCAATGCAGCTTTCGACACCATCTTTTGACAGCTAGCCAATGGCTGTCTGGCGCACAAACCCCCATTGTCACCGACAAGAGGTGATTAAAAGACACATGGTCCCGACATCTGGACCATTCGATAAGACGGACGATTCCGGAGATGTTTCCTCGGGTCAAAGACACGGAGTGCCTCGGTCCCCGTCCGAGCACATTGATATGCGAGACCTCGCCGCCTAAGGTGGAGCGCAACTAGATACTGACGCTTCTGGAATACCGGGACGGCCTGCCGGGCGGTTGCCACTGTAAACTGCCTGGTCAAAAAAATCTATAGGACCATCAAGGCGTGGTCGCAGGTGTCACACGGCGGCGGGAGGGAAGTATTGACTGATGACTTCATCTGGCAGGTGTGCGAAAGGCCAGCATCTTGGTGTGAGGCTGCTCGACAGGACGGCGACAGGCTCATGTTGAGATACCATGATGGGGAAGAATCAATGAGAGGATTATTAAGGACCCTCCCTTCGAACATGCCCTGGTTCTTCCCTCGGCGCTCATATTCGCCATTTTCTCGATCCAATTTCTCCTAATGGTGAGGCCACGGCCCCTGGTTCGCTGACGGGAACCTGGTATTAGGCTGGAAGAAGTTGTCTTATATCCCGATCTGTCGAATACGGTGGACATTATAAGCACTTTCTCTCTGCAAAAAGAACCCCCAACAAGGTTCAATATTCCTGAACCATGGGTTTGCAGACCGCCGTGCACTCAAGCAAAGTTTCTTTAGGTAGCGAAGCCATCAGCAAAGCTCCAAGCGTTTCCGGCCAGCCTTCAATAAACTCCGGGATAAACAACCATACTCCAACTAGGAATGGGAAAATATCCCAAAATCTCACATGTTGATTTGGTATGAAGATGCTCAGATATTCAGTTCCTAGTTTGACGTCCCTCATCATCAAGTTGCCGAGCACGGCCGGTGACGGGATATGGGTTGAAATCGTCCATCCCAAATATTACGGCTCTTCGGTCTCACAAAGTGTCTTTTCCGTCATCTAAAAGGGTTGCAGAGCCGTCGTCTTGAGGAAATATGTGCAATGGCGCCAAGACAACTGCCCAACTGGGGGTTGTTGGCGTCAGAGGGAATTCAAATACATCAACCGAGGACCGCAAGGCTTTAGAAGCTTGGGCTGAAAATAAATACAAGTCCAATGCAACTTGCGCCCCAAATTCAGAAACTTGAGCCACCTCCCGTCGTGTGTCATCATCTTCTGGGGTAACCCACCAGCACTTCATGAGAGTAAGCTCGACAGCTACTTCTCACAACAAACCAATCCCAACAGTGTTTATACAAGAGATAGTCTAGTGCCTTCTCTTCGAAACATTGCGGGATTCTCTACCGTAAATGCTGATGCCCTCGCTGCTCTGACTTCGGTCTTCGCTGACACTGTAGGCCGCGCGGGCAGGTTCGTATATCGGGGGTTCGTATCAAACTAGGGCTCTGGTTTTTATCTTCTGATGAGCTAGATAGGTACTTAAGAATACCACGGGACCTGCGCTGCTGCTACAACGATATACACTTGAACTCCAAGTCAAAAGCTCTGTTTGCTAGCCGTTTCCGCCCCAGCCTAGATCAACAATCTGTTGAGCTCAGCCGTCGGAAAGCACACTGTATCCAGCAAGATGTATTTAAACACCTCAAAGTAGAACGTGCTTGACTGATGTGTGCCTTTATCATCCGCCTGCATCGAGAGAAGGCATGCTTGTAGGTCGTAGCTCTCTAGGAACCCTTTCACAGCATGTTAAATACCTACCAATCTTCCGCGTATTGGCTCAAACATGTAACGTACTTATCGTCTAACACATCGTAAGAACAATATTGTAAAATTGCAGAGGATAGCATAATTCTGCTTCTACTAATCGTCGTCAGTGTCTGTTGCGTGGTAGGTCGTGACAACATGGGCGCACACAGCAGCTGTATTCAGGTTTGCTAGATCTCCTCAGAGTTGCGGGATTCGAACAGCAGAATTGACGCTTAATAAATGTAGGAAACGTTGGTTTTGTAGACGCCTGCCAGACAAGTGTGTGCGTGTCTCGCGTTTGAAACTTCCGAGCCACTGAACTTGAGGTTGTTGGGCGATCGTGATGGTCGTGAGGGGGAGCCGAGAGACTTGGACAATTGAACGGTAAGGCAAACTTTGTTTTGTGATCATTCTTAACTGTGATGGCTTTGGGCAACGAGAGGATGTCTAAGCCCTGGACCAAAAAAGAGAGACTGCTACGCAAAAGCCAGGCCTCTTAATAGACATCTGAGACCCGTTGGCTATCCTTGAAGGCCTATTGACCATCTTTGAATACTCGGGAACCATCTTGTGAAGCCTTCCATCACTTAGGGTAGGTACTTGGCCCCCAGTTAGCAGTCCCACCTTTTTGTCCGACGTGCTAAGGTAAGCCAATTGTGATTGCGGCTCCCGTTGATATTGCCGAAATATCTTAACGTCATGTTGAAGGGGATTAGGTATTTAACTGGCTAGTAGCAAGTAGCAACAGATACTGTCACGATAATATCTACTGTTCCCAACCTACAATTAGTGTATCTATATTAAAGCGCAATTATCATATGGCAACTTTAGAAGTATCAGTTTAAGTAGGTAGCTTTCACGGAATGTATATAAGTCGAGATCTTGATGGACCTGATATCCCGATGTGATATAAAGGCTGTTATAGGAGTCGGATGAGTCCTTACACTCAAGACCAGATCAGTTGTTTTCGCTTCTAGACAGGTACCTACTTTGTACCAATTGTCTCAAGACATGTGGCTTGGGTGCGTCCCCATGTACCCCATGACAGGGTTGCCAGCAACCTAACTAACGGGCCGGTACACATACAAGGGCGGCTTACATTTGCTGTCAACTTGCCAGGCAACTTATATGTGTACCTAGGTACCTGATGCTCAGTCATCCTGCCAGCCCACAATGTTCCGTACAATGTAGCTGCTAGAAATCTGCAACCCTCCCCTCGGAGACTGATATCACACCTGATAGGCATAGCAGTCCTAGGGTTGAACTCGATTTGTAAAGTAATCCTAGCATAGTTAGCTACATGCCACCTGTAACGCCTCGTGGGGGACTTACGCAGGTAGGAGGACTTTGTGACTGCTATGAGCTAATGGCACAGAAAGATTGGTGTAAATCCCTCGAATATTCTGGACGATTGTGAGGGGTATGCATTTGTCTTTCGTCAACCGTGCTCAGATTATTCCTGACATGGTCACGGGCAGAGATGTGTTACATCGTCCGACGCAAAAACAACTCAGCGAACCACTCATCATTGGTCCTAAGCTGAATAGCATCTCACCCCACGAGAGCATTTGAGCATATGATCGGTGATGAGATAATTTGCTCTTCGTCACCAAAAGATCTTACGGAACTCCAGAATCAAGGCTAGAGATATCCCTCAGATAAGCGATCGGAGCGAGCGCCGCTTGCGCCATAGGGGTCCATCCTAGGGTCGATAATGCACAACGCACATGCAAGGAGGTGTCGAGTGACGTGAACTGATTTTCGTCCAAACCTGCCAAGAAGGGAGATGGGATGACGGCAGATGGTGGTACCCGAGGCCAGGAAAACCCTGGTATCACGGCGTCCCTGACAACAACGACCGCCCAGTAGAAAAACATCACGGTCGAACCCGGATTTCATTCCAAGGCGTGAGCGTCGTAGAAAACAGCAAACAAAGATTCATGCAGCAAGGGTTGGTAGCGCCGGGTCTTCCATCATGATTCCCCCGCATAAAATCCAGCGCCGGTGGATAGAGGCCCGCCGTCGCCTGTCAACCTAACCACTAGCGGGCTGTTGTTTTTGGCGGATCCGATGGAATGGCCAGCATTGGCGGAGAACCTCAACGGCGCTCTTTCGGCAGTTTCTTGTTCTTTGAGATTTTCTTGCAGATGGCAAACAAATGCTAGGAAAATGGTGAGACCCCTCTCTTTTGCCGGATTAGGCAAGCTAATGCGGTTGTGGTAGATGCTGTGTACTGTACCTTACCTCAGGTATGCTCTGCATGGCCGATGTAAAGCATTGCAGCAAATCTGTTTGTTGGGGAGGTTGCGAATGGTCACGTTCAGTGGCTGTGCGAGTTCGCTTCTTTTTCTGAAGAAACGGCCCCGGCCAATCATGTGCCGCGGAAGTGGTTCGCGGCGGCAGGCTGGCTCTGAAGCGCGCCACGATGAACCAATACGACACCTAGGAGAATATCGAAAAAAAAAACTGCATAACAAAGCAGTAGCTGGAGTTGCACAGGGAAGGGCGTCGTTGTTATGGTCTCTGGTGATAGGGATGGAAGACCTCGATTTCAACAAGCAATGGAACACGACCCTTCTTTCCGATCCTGGCCACCTGATTTGATCGTCCTTGGGCTATTTCTTGTTGGTCGCTGATGTGAGGTCGTGTTGAAGTGGAGGCCACCTGCCCGTCCCCGCCGGTGGGGGAGGGATAGCACGAAGAACGAAAGGGGGCCCGCCTCCCGAAGAGGCAACCCCTGTCATCATTTTGCGGGATCCTGGGCTGTCCACGCAACCTGGAGCCCAAGTGCCACATCCTGTTCCTCTCCCCTTCTCAAGTCTCAAATTGATTCGTTTCCCCGTTCACTTTCACCCACTCTCGTTTCTTCCACGTTTTACCACGTTATTTCGAATTCGGGCACATTCGTTCGCCGCTTCTACAAAGCTTTGTCAAGACTCAGATAATTGGGTCCCACGGCCTTTTATTTCGCACGCATTTGACGGCTTTGTAACGGCTCCCTTGCGCCTTGGCCATCTTACTCGAAACAGTCACCTCACACGAGACTAATTTCGAAAGGACACAATATCGCCGAGAGACCGATCATTTTTCCTCCAGAGGCGCTTCATCCTCTGGTGTGAAAACAAAAGACGGATTAGTCGTTTGGCCATCTTCGGATCTTTCAATCACGATGCATATCAGAAGAGCACTTCAACTGTTTGTCTTGGGGCTGTCAGCCGCCTCGGTAGCCGAAGCTACCTTTGTGAGCCCAAGACTTGCACGCCACGAGAGGGCCCTTCAGCAAAGACAGGATGACAGCGACGATGCACCCAACACTGCCTCTGACACTGCCGACGAGCCAGCCGCGCCATCGACTTCAAACACCCCAACGCCAACTCCAACCACTAGCTCAACACCACCACCACCCACCACCTCATCCACCTCGACACCCCCCATAGAAACCAGCACCTCCATTAGCCATCCCGACACTACCACAACATCATCACCTCGGCCAGGCAATTCGGGTTCTTCCACCACGTCGTCGACCACCGCCGCACCCGAGCCCGACGAAAGCGATGAGCCCACAACCCACATCCAGACTATCACCCGGACCATTGTGACTACTAATCCCGATGGCCAAGAAACGACTGTCATCGATGAGGTTCTGACCACCTCGACCTCTCAGCCTTCGCCAAACGGAGGCGGCGGCAACAACGGGCAGTCATCGGGCATGTCCAAGGAGACGCGTACCACGGTGATTGGTGTGGTGGTCGGTGTTGGAGGTGCCATCGTTCTGGCTGGATTGGGCTTCGTCGCCTGGAGAATTTGGGGCAAGAAGAAGCAACAGGAGGAACAGGACACTTTGATGGACGACTACAGCGCTGTTGGCGAGAAGCCAGACACCATTGGTTCAACCAGCACACGTACCCCCTTCCAGAGCACACTCGAGAGTTATCACGCACCTACCCAGGTGAACACAGCGTCAAACTTTTAAGGCGCTCGGCCAACACCTTTCTTTCACCTGTCGATAATTTTGCCATTTATGGGAAGCATCCCCGAGTTTTTATTACGGACTACCACAGTTCCAAGTTCATCACTATTTTTGCATGCTCTGGGGGGACGCATATTTTTCTCGCCCTCGCCAAATGTAACGACACACGTGTATCATGGTGGAGGATCAGACGATGTGTTGTTTTGTCAAGGAGCCCATCACAAGCAGCGTTTGTCTTTATCTTTTTCATTATTGGGTGGTCGGTTCTGGTCGGGATAGATTGGGAATTTTCTCGGCGGCTATCGGGCTGAGGGGTGTTGTTATTCGTTACGCACTCTCATTATTATTACCTCTTGTTTTTATTCCCTCAAAAGTAACGTTATAGCAGCGTTGGGAAGAAGTCACTGTTTAATATCAATATCGAATACCTGGTACCTCATTACCTACCACACAAAATCAAAGACAAAAATTCGGTTCCCGAAGTATCACCTTGTTACCAAGTCAAAAGAGAACTCACCCCGCGGTTTAAGCTCCTTGACATTCTCACTAGGTTGTCAGTTGGTGACTAGTGCGAACTGTCAAATTGTCAAGCCCATCGCTTTCATCTGAACTTTGGGTTTCGTCGAGTCAGGGCTTTGGCATTCCCCGGATTAAGCTCCGTGAACTAAGGTATGACGGCATTGTTGATGCAAGGGACATTCCACCACCACCGGTTTTCTCAAATACAACCATTTTTTTCAGAGACATCAATTCTTGGAATGGCAAATCACGTGCCTCTTGCGTCAGTGCCCGTCAAAAACAAAAAAGTCTTGGTGCTGATTTCTTGGACGGTGCTCGAGCCTCCGAGAGTGTAAATCATAACTGTCTCAGACAGGTTTCAGGGTATACTTCTATGCGCGGCAATGAGAATGGGGATTAGATTGGGATTTTGACAACGCGGGGTGGCGTGTTGTATTCTTCTTCTTTATTATCTTCTTGCGGTGTCGTTTTCATTTCCGAGGATCTCGGTTTTTCGTAGATGTTGTTCATGTTGATATCTTGAAGTTCGCTTCGTCCTCTCTTTTTCCGTCCCACGCCAGCCCATCCAGGTGATGGGATTTCTGTACTTCACTTCTACGCTCTTACCAGTTTTATTATACCCCTTTTCCCTTTGATTCCGTCACTACCTTTACTTGACTTACAATGAGGTGTTACTCTTCCCTCCTGGCCCTCGGCATCACCGCCGTCCTGGCCACCGACCACTCCCCCGGTCAAATCATCAAGCTTGACTACCATCTCCGTGACAAAATCGACCACTTCGCCCTACACGCCGCCGTCCGCAGGTTCAATGTTGAGCAACTGCAGAACCTGACCAGCACGTTGCCGGTCTTGATTCCTCGACAGGCATCCAACCTGCAAGTCTTCACCAGCGCCCTAGGCGGAGCCGCCGCCCCGGCAATCACCAACTCTGGAGATCCAGACAGACCGTTTGCTGTTGACGGGGATACCTTTCCCGACTTTGAGACGGCGGGCAACAGGGCGTGTGACAACCAGAAGAATGCCTGTGCCAAGATTGCGAATGAGGGCGACCAGCGGGACGGGGCGTTGACGGTGGGGGAGTGTGATAGGCAGATGGGTGAGTCCTTGCTTTTCCACTTACAGAATCATGTTGATAGGATAGACTAACGGAGTAATACTTGTAGAACAATGCAAGAGCGCAGCGCTTTCGGCGGTTAATAGGTCTTTTGATGGGGGCGCAAATGGCGGGAACGATGGAGGCCAGCAACAAGGGGGTGGTGGTGGTGATGATGGCGGGCAAAGGCAGGCGCCGCCGGAGTCGGTGTTGGTTAGTTCGGATGAGAATTTTGACTTCTTTTGTGATGTTTGAGGCGAGTGCGGGAGGCGGGGGTTCGGGAGGCGTGGAGTTTTTGGCAAGGACAATGTGGATTTGGGCGAATGTTTGTTTCATGATGTTTTGTGATTGGGCACACAGTCAGGCGGCGTGTTGAGGCGGGTTCCGCTTTGCTGTACATGATTGGGATGATAGGTTATGGGCTATTCACGAGATTCTCAAGTATCTCGGCTTATTTTTGGTTGATAGGCACGATAGGTTAATATTTAGAAGATGAGATGGCCATCCGCTCCCGGCTCCCTACCTTTGCTGCATGAGTCGCTGCCCGACGTGCATTTCATCATCCACATAGTGGACTGCCGAACAGCGGCCGGATCCCAGAAGGACGACCCGATGTTTCGGGAGGTTTGACTGCTGGAATGATGAACCATAATAAGACCCGCCCGGTCGGCCTGGCCGCCACTGGTCCCTTTCAGGGCTTCGGAACGGACCGAGACATGGCAGTTGTAAGGGGAAAGGAGTCCGTTACAAAAAAAAAAAAAGAGGTGCATGATCACTTCATCTGCCAGCATTTCGAATTCGAGGTGAATGCAATTGGCTTTTTTCAGCGGGAGCTCAAAAGTGGGACCCCATCGGTCTGTTAGTGCCAAGAGAAACCACGCGCGTGGCCTATGCACAATGTCGTGGCCAGTCGGTTGTCGTTTTCATGGCACGCGCTCCGCTGTCGAGATGATTTAACTTTTTTAGGGGCAAGCTAGTTATCTAGGTAGGTAGACAGGTGAGGAGGTGAAAACGAGTTGCCGTTGGAAAACCTGGAGAATTCTAGTTGGATTTGTAGATTGTGAAATTCTACCACTATCATTCAGAAGATCCTACCATCAGCCCCTGTTTGCTTCTTCAGGTACCATCCAGCCATCACAGCGAGATTACGGATTGGCTTTCCCGTCCAGCAGTGGAGCGCGACAAGGCCCGGCTCATTAAAGCAGGTGTTCCCAGTCGGAAAAATAATTGCTAGTCGGCCCACGACGCCCTCTCCTCCTCGTACGAACCCGGTCCCTTCCATCTCGAGCCAGACTACGGCCCCTTCTCGCGTCTCCTTTTTACAGCTGCAAGCTGCCGAGTCGAGTCCATCGCCGCCTGTCGTGTGCGCATCCATGTGTTTGTGCAGATCGAGACCCCTTTGCCTTCTTGTCGCTCCTTTACCCTCAGTTTAATCATTTCCTTGGCCCCTTTCACTTCGACTTCTGACCACCACCGTCGGACACGCGTCGTCGCGTCCAGCCCGGCAGACCGTTGTCATTATTACAGCCATTGCCCAGGTTCCCCGGATAATCCAACGTGGAATTTTGGGCTTGTTTATTTGGAGGAGACTCATCCCGCCTAGATAATAATCGAGGACCAGTAGCAGACGACGCTCGACTCGTCTGCGCTGTCTCTCGGCCTGGTGAGTGACGCACCTAAACCCAATTCCATGCCGCCGTCCAACCATCGTCCACGCTGAGCCACCCACGCATATGTCCCAGCAGCCAGCTCACACCCCCCACCAACATGTTCGGCTAACATTGGGTGTCACTCCCAGTTTCCTAAAAACGTCTTCCTTAAAGTTGTCACCGCAAACTCCTCCTCGTGCACTGGCACAGGACGGCCCCCGTAAGCCAATCTCCTGGTTGCAAGAACATCCATCGCCGACTGTATCGTCCCCGGCCCTCTCAAGCGCCTCCACAGCCGACGGCGAGGCATCCCCCGTACTTCCGCCTCTGCCAGTACCTAGATTACCCGACCGAGTCCGTGGTATCTTGAGGACTCCATCGCCTACCACTGAGAGATCGGAGGGCGAAGGCAACCAGCAAGGAGGCTTGCCTTCTGGCGCCACCGACTGGGGCTCTCCATACCCCTCCAACCTTCGAGCCGAGAGTACATCGAGCAGCGACATATCTGGAGACTCGCCCATACCCGTCCACCGCCTACAGCTCGCGACCCCTTTCCTACGACCCGCTCCGCTTATCGAAGAACCACAGCCCGAACCGCGGCAGTCTGGGTTGAGTGCGGCCGCAGCTGTGCTTGCGAACCGAGCGAGGCGCATTGCGCACGGTATTACAGAGGATTGGATACGTCAGCATACAGCCGCTGGTGGTGAGCAGGAAAAACGACACTGGTTCAGTGACGGCTCCGGCGATAGTGAGAACTCTTCACTGAGCGGCTCATTTTCCGGGGAGGAAGCTGCCTGGTTGGGATACGACGATATCGACATCCAGACCCCACGACCAAGCCGCGAAAATCATAACGGACGGTGGCTGTCGTCCGGCCTCGATCGCAGCAGCAAGCAAACCAGTACCGAAACGTTGAGACAAGCTCACCTGGACCGTGCCAAAGAAGCCACGGCCCCGAAGATGGCGTCTTCCGACGAGAGGGCAACGCCCGATAGCGTCACCAACCAGGTCTTTGCGACTGACTCGCTCTCAGCCACTCAGGGGCGCCCTGCTCTTCCAGAGAGGCCCGGCACACCGAAACCGAATGGCATCAATGGGTCGGCGGGTGTTATACAGGGAGAGCATAAGGCACCATCAACACCATCAAGAGCGGCTGTCAAGCGCGCCTCTCTGAGCGCCACCCCGCGCGCATTCAGGAAGAAGGTACCCTGGAAGGGTAAAAACATCATGGTGTCCTTGCCGAGCAATGACCGACGGGGTCAGCCCGGCGGGCCGCCAATGCCCCTTACCGAGACCCAAGTGAACAACATGCTTCGAGACTGGGAGAAGCTTGGATATACGACCAGCGGATTTGATTTAGCACAAGATACTCCAGACTTTGGAAATGCCGGGCAGTCACTTAGCAAGGGGGCCTGGCCAGACTTTGATGATGTTGCACAGGAACGGGAGGGTCGCAAATGGACAGTCCTGCTTCCCGATCTTAATGGTATGTCTCTGATTGCGAAGTCCCCCAAAGGCTAATGGTGTTGTTCTAACATGTTCGTTATGTGTAGCATGGAAGCGATACGTCGACGAGCTCAACGAAGCCAAGCTCCGCGCTTTGGGCGTTTCATTCGGTGACGAAGAACCTCCACTTCCTCCGCCGCCAGCGATGTCCCCAGCGACAACGATGAGTCGACAAACATCGATGCAATACCCCCCGCTTCCGTTTTCACCGCCGATCCCGACATCCTCCGCCTCGAGTAACCAGGCGGTACCCGGGTTCCCTTTCCCCGTACCATTTGTTACATCTGCTACCCAGAGCCCGGGTATCCCTGCCGGCGCATCACCTGGGCCGTTCACCAAGTTCAACCCACGGGCGTCTATCTCGATTCCTTCTCCGCATGGATGGTCTCCTTCCATCATGCTGGGCCACCGTGTTGGATCACCTTCGCTCGCCAATCTAAGTGCCATGATGTCACCAACTTCACCATTTTCTCCTGATGGAATGGGGTCCGTGGCCCCAGTTGGTCACCAACGGCATCAGTCACTCCAGTTCCCTGTCTTGCCTCACCAATTTCAGGTGTCACACAGAGCCTCGCCGCGGCTGCAAGATTTGTGTGAAGTTGAGGAGGAACCAGCCGAGGACGAGTCTGCAGGCCACCACGAGCCCGGTTTCGTGCACCATAATGCCAGTGATAGTCTTCAGAAAGAGATTGACGAAGCCGAATATCACCTCGAGGAGCAGATGCGCTCCCAGCTTGACAATGACGAAGACTACAGCCCTCACAACGAAAACGACAAAGGAGAGATGCCTTCATTGCCATCTGTCCAGTTTGCCGCCCAGCCTCCCCGATTTGGTGAAGGTGACGGCCTTGTTCTGCATCACCCTCGACCGCACAGCCGCGGGCACTCCCTCTCTCAGAAATTCTACACCGAGGAAGACGCAACTGTTGAAGGTGGCTACAGGCCCACGCTTCAGGGGATTACCTCGCGTTCATCAGAAGACTCCGAGATCGAAACAAACCCGAGCAACTTGGGCACTCCCGTTCAGAGCTTCGATTTTGCGAAGATTACTCACCAGCGCACATTTTCGAATGGCAGCAACCCGTGGCACCACAATGAGCCCGAAAGGCCGGTTGCGAATGGTAATCATCAGCCACGCGTAAGCCACGGCAGCAAGTCCTCATTCTCAAAATTAAATGTGGAAGCGCCAGAATTTAAATTCAATCCGACTAGCACCTTCACCCCGGGAAGTGGCTTCGCTTTCTCTAACGCCTCATTCACAACACCTGTCTTCAATGCAGGTGTACCCCCAGTGGTGCCTAATCCCTTTGGCATGCAAGCTCCTGTCCCGGCTCCGATGCCGGCTCCCAGTACTACCAAGATCAACGTCAATGCCGCGCCGTTTTCCCCTGGTCAGAGTGACTTTAGCTTCTCAAGCTCTGGCCCCAAGTTCAGGCCTGATGCCCCTGCCTTCACACCGACGGGCATGCCATCAGTCGCTGGTGCTGATAAGGTTGTGAGCAAGCCTGGTTCCATCTTTGGGAGCATTGACTTGCCGGCAGCGGAAATCGTGAAGCCCGCCAAGCCGTCACTGGCCGCTCCTATTGTCAAACCCGAGGATGAGGAATCCGACGATGGCCGTGATGGGCGGAGAGCCCCTGGCCCATACTCGGGCGAGGAGTCGCGCAACAAACGAGCTCGTGCTTCGGTCGGCCCCGATGATGATGTTGCTCTGTTTGCCGAACGCACAGATGACTCAACAGTGGTGGTTGGCAAGCCGGACACAGTTGTTGAAGCTGAGGGTGCTGCGGACAAGTCCTTTGACGAGTCCAATAACGGCCAGGGAGACACCGCTCAGTCATCCATGGTTATTTCGGCGACGCCAGACACGGAGGCTGCCATCAGTCCGTCAGAAACCTCGCCGGATCAGGCGACTGTTCCTTGGGCTCCGTTTGAGTTTAACAAGCCTGCCGAGATGCAGGCCTTTGCTGAAGCTGCGCCGTTTGAGACCGGAAACTTCAAGGCTGGGCACAAGAAATCACTTTCCGCGACTGCCAAGGCGTTTATTCCTAGGGTGCCAGTATGGGAAGACGACAAGGACACCACGCCCGAGGCTACCACTGTTGCGGCCAGAGATGAACAGCCTGCTATCGGTCAAGACATTGCCGAGACTATTGTTGAGTCCATCGAAAAGCCAGAGGAGCAGCTGCCATCACCTAGCGTTAGCATCGCTCGACCAGTCGAGAAGGAACTGCCCCCAGCTCCCAAGGGTTTGTCAGCCTCTCGATACGCGCAGGCTTCTCCTCCGCCGCCGCCTCCCAAGGAAACTGGTCTCGCCGCCTCACGATTTGCCGCTGCTTCTTCGCCTCGGCAAGAAGTTTCCACTCCTACCTCGTCCACTGAACTCGATGACAAGCCTCTGCCTTCGGTCCCCGTTGAGGAGGCCAGTCCCGATATGCTGGCTGAACCTACCATGGCCGACATTGATGAAATTATGCGCCGTTTGAACGAGAATCCCGGTATGGGAGTCAAGAAGACCTTCAACAACGATCAACAGTGGGCACAGGCTAACCCAGCCCCTCCGTTGGGACCCTCACTTGAAGCCTCATTTGATGCCCCTCTTCTCCGCAGCGAGGCACCTAGCCCGAAGCCAAGCAGTCACCAGTTTGACGAAATGGCTGACTCCCCCGCTACGTTATCTGCCGAGCCAGAAGACCCATTCAATGACCAGATGCAATACACGGAGGGAGCCGTGCAACGCCTCAACGGAAGTGAGAGTCTTCCCGCTAGCGATTGGGAAGGCACTTTCACCGATGATGAGCAGGCGAAACTCGAGTCGCGTGTCAGGTTCTTTGATGGCCGCGTCAATGAAGTTGTTGATGGGTTGCTTACTGCTCGTCTCAAACCCCTTGAGCAACTCGTAGCTGGCCTCAATCGTGCTGGAAAGCAGCTTCAGGATTCCCAGCCACGACACAACGCGTCCGACACCGAGGATGGCGATGACGAAGAAGACGGATTGACCCATCTCAGGCGGCCGGTAAGCCCACGCCGAGACCGCAGAATGCAGCAAATTCGGGCGGCCGTTTCGGAGGCGTTTGCAGCCCATAAGCTTCCAACAGAATCGACCCGGTCTGCGGCTGGTGAAGACAGCACTCGTGTCCTGGCCGCTCTGGAAGAGATGAAGACACAACTCAATGTCCGGACTGACATTGGAAGTATCGTGGAAGAAGCTATTGAGCGTCGGATCCCACCCACAACTGTGGATAAGGATCACGAAATCAATCAGCTTCAGGCCCGGCTTGCGGCACTTGAGCAACGTCTGCATGACAGTGACACGAAGTTGGCAGCCGAGACGGCAGCCAGGCGGGCGGCTGAAGACAGCGCAGCTAGGGCTAGCCGCGAGCTTGAGAATGCGGCCACCAAGATTGATGTCGAGATGATGAACAAGAGCTCCTTGGGTCAGCGTATCAATGACCTTGAGGAGCGTGTGCATCAGGCCGATCACCAGCTAGAGGAAGCTGTCAATGGCAGAAGAGCCGCTGAAGACCGTCTCGCAGAAAACCAGCGTCTGCTCCGCATCTCATCCGAGGAGGAGACTCGTCTTCGCGAAATGGTTGACAGTAAGGATGCCGACCTGAACGAGGCTCGCAAAGAAGCTCAGCACTGGCGGAGCGAAGCAACTCGCATCGCTACCATTGCTCAAAGACGGGACAAGGACCTTGTTCAAGCGCTCGACGAAAACAAAGCTCTGCACAAACTCATCGAGACATTGGGTACTCAGGTCGAGGAGAACGAGCGTGTTCGGGATAATTACCGTACTAAGCTGTTCTCTCTCCAAGAGGATACGGTAAAGGCGACAAGGGATATTGCTGACGAGAACGCTCGTCATGCCAAGCGCGAACAAGCCCTTGTTGCTCGCCAAGAGGTTCTCGAAGCCAGACTACAGGCTGAAGCTAGAACTCGCGAACGCATTGAGACGGAGCTTCAGAGGCTGGAGATGGGCGAACGCCAAGGTATGCGCGCTGTTGCCGAGTGTAAGAGACTCGAAGCTACTCTTGCCGATATGCGCACGGAGAACCACAAACTGCACCAGAGTGCCCTTCGTTATCAGGCTGAGTTCGAAGAGGCAAGAGAATCTGCTGCCCGCGAGGTCCAGCGTACCCGAGAGGCCATGCAGAGCGAGATCGACGCTGCCAACCACCAGGTCAATGTGGCTCGCGAAGAGCTTGAGGATCAGATGGCGAGACTCAGAAGCCAGCTTGACCAAGTCAAGATGGATGCTGATACTTCCAAGGTCCGTCTTGAGATGCTTCTGGAGGAGGCCCAAAACACCAAGCAGACGGAACTCGAGGCTCTTATCGAGAAGCATCACAATGAGGTTGAGGACCTGCAGGCACGCTACGACCGCCAACTCAGCAACACAACCGAGGATGCTCACCGGACCGAGCAGAATCTTCTGGAGCGTCTCAGCATTTCCACCTCCAAGTCTGATCACTTGCAAGACAAGGTGGCCCATCTCGAGGAGAAGCTTGAGATTGCCAAGGAGGCTGCACGGGCTGCAGCTCAAGCAGCCAAGTCGTCTGTCGGTGGCTCAGAAGTGCCGGTTCATACGAGTGCGTTCACCTCCCGTGAGCTCGGTGTTCCTGAGAAGATCTCGCCCCAGGCTCTGCGCGAGTCCATCATGGTCTTGCAGGAGCAACTCCAGGAACGTGAGCAGAGAATCGAGGAGCTTGACCAGAAGCTTGCCAAGGTTGATCCCGAGGCGGAAACCAAGATTTCCAAGCGCGATGATGAAATCATCTGGCTGCGTGAACTTCTTGCTGTCAGACACTCGGATCTTCACGACATTATTGCTGCTCTCGGGCGTGAGGATTACGACAAGAATGCCGTCAAGGATGCGGCCATCCGTCTCAAGGCCAACCTTCAAATGGAGGAACAGGAACGCGAGAGGGCGCTCAATGGAGGATCAGCAATCAACCTGCCCAACATTGCAGCCACCATCCGCGAGGCGGCCACCCCCCGTGTTGCCCAGGCTGTCGGTCCTTTGGCTGCCGCATGGGGCAATTGGCGTAGGTCAAGAGACCCATCATTTGGTGCTGGCAGCAGCGTTCTGTCACCGACCGGTTCTGCTACCGGCAGCAACGCGACACCATCCAAAAGTAGCCCTGCCGCGAGCAGCTTCTTGGGTGGTCTCCTGACGCCGCCTGCTTCCGGGGTTAGGCAGACACCTACTGCACCCCAGGTCAAACAGCCCACAGCTTTTTCCAGCACAGGGCGTCGATTTACTGCGCAGGATCTCGCCAACCGGCCTCTCGGACCCGCCTCTGCTGCCCACCAGTCATTACAACAAGAGACGGCTGCTGCTATTCCTGCCCCCCCTTCGGTATTGAGCACCCCGCCCCGTCAGACCGTTTCTTCCGGACCGGTCACCCCGCCGGTGCGAGAGAACGCCTACGACTCTGACGCGCAAGACTTTGATCCTTCCGAGTTCTTTGAAGAATGAGCACATCACAAAGAACAGGTAGTATCAGTCAGCGTCACGAAGCCATCATGGCTCAAATTATTATAACCCCCTTTCCTTTGTCATTTTTTTTTCTAACTGTCATCGAAATGAAGGAGCAGATATGATGGATGGACTCGGGTTTGCATGAGAACACACACAACAACGAGGGCAACTACGCATATACACAGCCATACAGACTGGAAAAACACAAACTAGAATGATACCCCCTTATATCTCTCTCATCATGCCCCATGTTGAGAAAACACTGTAATTCTTGTTTTTGACGTTTATGTCTTGTTGATAGTTCTGTTTTGAGAAGGAGGAGCGGCAGAACAAAGATGGATTCGGTTTTGTTTTGTCATTGGTCAATTTGGAACACACTCTACTTGTTTTGCAAAGTTTGGGATTTTCGATGGCAACTTTTAACTGCGTCAACGGTCTTTGTATCTTCTCTTCCTAAAAATCCCGCTGCCGCCGGGGTTTGTTTGGGTTTTGTTGTTGTTTTTCTTTTTGTGGATTCGACGGTCACTGCACTCTGCACATATTTGGCGAATGAATTGTTAAGACTGGTTCAATGTTGCGAAACGAAAATAGTATCTGTTCTTTGTTTTCATACTTAGCATCGCCCATCATCACACACAATCACTCTCATCAAACAAAACCTTGGAGGGTTTTATTATGGAGGAAGGGAGGGCAGGGAGGTTGGATTGTGGGGGTCGGGTTGCATGTATGTATGTGATGTAATTTTTTTTTTTGGAGAATATAGGATTGTTGTATATATATTAAAGGTGCTTCCCCGTCAACAGGCCGTTCTTGCCGCCCAAAACCGTGGAAAGTGAAGATGAAGATGAAGACGGCCGTTTGCGACAAGCTCTTCTTCTGAGTAGTGGGGGCTAAGAAGAACAAGGGAACTGTGTACAATGCCAGTGGTTTAAGTCAACATCGAATCAAGGGCCAAAACCCGTCTTTCACGATCAAGTTTCTGTCGCTACTGTGATATGTGGGCCTGTAGCCCTAGAACGCATCATGGAAGGAGCTCTTGCTTGAGAATGGCGGTATCAATTCGTCTCTGTCCGACAGCGCCGCAACCAGTAAACTCACATCCACCATGGTGCGAGCCACCGACGAGACACAAGTGAGTGCCTCTTCAGTTTGAGGTGTTTCCACAGAAGTGGTTATTAGGTCTTTGCTCTATCATGGCGATGGGCTTCAAGAGCCAGTAAAAGAAGGTCTTAAGGGATAGTCAAGGGGCGTTGGAAGATAACCAGCAGGCTTCGGGAATAAGTTAAAGGTCTTAAAGTATAGTCAAATGCAATTCAAAGATGGTCTATAAGTCTCTTCTGCTGCCATACAGGGGTATTTTCACTTATAATACCAATTTCTTTGTCCAAGGCGTGCCGTCTTATCGTGATTCCTCTCCCTGCCCAGAATCATCATGGTTTCTGCCTAGTGTCCAAAGTTGACAACGCTGCTCGCTTGGGCGAAAGCGCTCCGGCATCTTCTAGAAACGGGAACTTTGGGATGGGACACTAGCTGATAGATGATTAGCTAATGGATCGTGACTCGGGGCAGGTAACTGGAGAGCTACTGACTTACCTGTGTACTCAGAAACTCTTGCGAGGCAATACATTGCGGAGGATTACATGAATAGCCATGTCAAAGCTCCCATGAATACCCAGAGTAGGATCTCTAAATGGGGAGACATTGCACCAGCCGCGGAGTGCGGTGCGGTGGTGTGGTTGTGGTGGTGGTGGTGATGGCGAGGGTACAAGGCGGCAACCTTTTCCAAGAGACTGGTCGTATTGGACATATTGTTGACTGAAGAGCGAAGACTTGAAGGTAGCGTGTCCAAGTTTAGTGGCTGGAAAAGAATAGAGGAGGCTCCCAAAGTGAGAAAACACGTGGTCACCAAACGTGCGAAAGATAAAGGCAAAGTAACACCTGAGAGGGGTTCAGATCTGATCAAAATCTTCTTACATGCATTCAAGTTTCATGCGTAACGGTGCTCAAGTATGAAGTGGTGATGGGTTCGGTCCTGTGCAACAGGGCCCGTGGTCATTATCGCGCATTCTACCTCTCGGTCTCCCAAGCCAGCCTACACATATGTCAACCTCAACCATTCTGGTCTAAACACAATCTTCCTTTGCAACCATCACCACAGCCCCTGCCAAGTCGGAATGCTCACCAACGATATAATAGGATTCTCTATAATTCTTTGGTTTGCCTTCTGGATCATGGTTTTTTTCCTTATATCCATATTCAGAAGTAAGGCACCGTCCAAGCTCCATACATCATCGAATTTTTAAGGCATCTCTGACCAGGGATATGTTTTCAGGCCATTCATACAGCTTCTTCACGGCCGAGTTCCACAACACCACCCCAGTTCTGTCACTCTACTATGCCTCGGGCTTTTTCCTGATCCACTGGCTCCTCTGTTATATCGTGGTCCCTGGGGTTATCAGAATCATTGGAGGGTTGGCCTGGATGGTGCAGCAGTGTTATAAGCGGAAGAGAGGAGATAGTGAAGAGGCGGTTCAACTGAGCAGTGATGTCGAGGGTGGCTCTGATAGCGGAACTGGTGTTTACTCGCCGCCTCCAGGATACACATCTTGCGACAGCCTACCTCAGTTCCCTGGGCCGGCACACCTGCCTCTCAGCTCCCTCTCTGCTCCGGGTAGCTATGCATACGAGGTAGACCTGGCAGCAAATTTGAGGATAACCAGAGCCCAGCCGTCAGAGCCGCCGGCCTGCTGTGAAAGGCTGGATGAAGAGGGGAAGAAATAGGCGGTCTGGGTAGAGAAGGGAGGGGACGCTGCCCAGGCCCGCTGAAAGTGAGGGCAATATTTGCTATCTGAGCCCAATCAAGATATACATCTTCTGTTGTAGTAACCAAGACCAAAGGATTCCCACATCACCGTCACCCGCCCTACATTGCCGAGGTTTTCCTCACCCCCTTTCTTTTCACTGCGACAGTATCAGCCCCATTGGCCGCACCAGCAGCGAGAAGGGATTTCTGTTGAAGCAATGTCAGCATCGCATCATCCTCCTGGGTGTGAAGGTGGTTTGCTTACCCTTTTCCCGGCAATATCCTCCCACCCCTCCTCCAACTCCTGTACGGTGAAGCAGCAGATCTGGCGTCGGGTCTGATGCATTGGTTGCATTTGATGGTAAGGGTAGCGTGCTTGGTTCTGGTCTCTCATCCCCTCCGCCGGTCGTGCACGTGAACCGGCAGCAGAGAGGATTGCCATTTGAACGACCTCCGGGCCGTTCCTATCAAGTCCACCGACGCTTGCACGTGCCGGTCCAGCAAGAACTAGTGTTATGGACTTGCCTGCCGACCGCGTCGATGTTGTACCTTGGGTGGGGGGAGTGACAGGGGGAGTGACAGGGTGAGGGATGGACTGCTTGTCCCAGCGCCAGTCGACGTTGTCGATCCTACACCCGATATAAACCGGTCATTGTGTCAGAAACTGCCTGTATGGGCTTGGAAGACTGAAAATGTGGGGAACACGACAAGGTTGAAAGAATGGGTGGGAAGGCGCGTTGGTGGGAAGGCAAGGTACACAATGGCAAGGGAAGGCACAATGGTGAGAAAGGAAGGCGCAGTGGGCGATGAAGACAAGACTCACCAAACCTCGCAGCAAACGCCCTTTGTGATATTGTACACCGGCACCCCCCTGTAGCCTACCAGCAGCGGTACGTCGCTCCTCAGCCACACCTTGTCCCCATTTTCACTAGGCCGCGGACAGTCAGACTGCACAACACCATGGCAATATGACCGTCGCTCAAAAGGCTGAGTGACCATGAGCGAAGAGATCGGCATGTAGGAAACGTGGTTGCCGCGGGCCCCTCCCCTAGCCCGAGTGATGATATGACTATGACCGGTGGCGGGATCGGTGGGCAAGGAAGAGAGGATGTTGGAGGGAGACTCCAGATAGTGGTGTTCGTTGCTGGGAGTTTTGAGGGTATAGCAGTAGACCTGGATTTCGAAGGAAGACATGGTTGAATACGAGTGTAAACCAGATCGAGAGGTCAATCAAACGGGCTGATATAACGAAAACAACCTTGGAACGGCGCAGGTCCTGGGGAAGATCAAAACAACGGCAACTAACAGATACCATGGCCCCGAGGGACATATCTATATCACGAATGCGGTACCCGACATGGGGTACAACATGGAAGAAATGCAAGAGCGGGAAGATGCGGCCAAAAGAGTCGAGATTGAAATGATCTAACAGATGCGTTTCCTGATTCAATCATGCAAGTCTGCATCACGACTGCGCATGTGTGTGCCGTTGGACCATCTATCGATACATGGAAAAAGATCAATCGTACAGCCCAGCCTAGATTTTACACTAATGCTGTGCCGCTGTTGATGTTTCTTTTCCCGGAGCCAATCCTTTCCGGGCCTGCTGCCCATCAAGGTTTCTTGGCTGCCTCGTCATCCGGCCGAGATGATGGCGATGATCCATCCTCTGGTTTCTTGGGCAAGTCCATGTTGAGCTGCTTCGCCATCCACTCGACAAGCTCCTTCTCGACCTCCTTGTCCTCCTCGCCTCCCATGGCCGAGGATATGGACCGGGCCATGGAGTACTGTGACGCTTGCTTCAGTTCTTCCAGCGTGGAAATGTCGAATGCCCAGGACATGCCTCCAACGAACATGATGCCGAAGGCCATGGTGTTGAGGGTGGCGTAGTTGAGGGCGGTGAAGGCAAGCAGGGGGTCCTTCTTTAGTGGCTGTTGGGGGAGGGCTATTGGGTTGGATGAGTAGAACTTGAGCCTGGACATGATCATCTGCCTGGCAATGGCCCGGCGGGTGACGAGGATGGAGAGGGCCAGGAAGCCACCGCCGGCCGCCATCAACCCCATCTGGCGGAGCGAGCGTTCTGAAAAGACAGGGGGGTATGGTGGTCTCTCATAGGGCTGTTTTAGTCTTGGTGTCGTAGCCGTGGTAGCTGTGTCTGATGGCGTCGGTGCCGATGTGGGCACCGGTTGTGGGCCAGTGGGGCGTGCCGTTGCCGGCGTTGATACATCAAGACCCTGCTTGTTTGCCTCCTCCGAGGCTGGCTCTACGCCTAGCAGCTTGGAGACGAGGGAGCTGAGGAGGGGCATTTTTTTTTTGGTGTGTGAAAGGGAGAGACGGACCGACACACGCCCTCTAACGGCGATTTGTCGGTGGTTTGATGTGTGGGTTTTGAAAAGCTGTCGTTGAGCGGAATGTCTTGGCCTGCCATTGGCTGAAGCCGCCAACCCCTGTCCCTGGCGTACCATTTCGCGGGGCGATGCATTTAACGTTATCGAAGCGCCTTGGCAGACAATCGACGGGACCTCAGAATTCGACCTCGTTCCTCAACTACAGCGCAAGTAACAAGGGTACAAGCACTGAACCAACCTGCTCGGTGTCGCTTCTGTCGAGGTACGGCCAAGGTACGAGCAATCGACACGCCACACACTGCCAGACATAAGCCCATCCCCTAATAGGATCTGACCCTGCCGTTCCTCCTGTCAGTCAACGAACAGTGTCACCAACTAGAGCACCTGCAGTCTCAGAGGCTGAAAGTGAGACATGCCTGCCTCACCAGAACCAATGATCCGGAACGGGGCAGCCTGGAAAACCGGGAACCGCGACGGGTCACTACATGCTGCTGCCAAAACATCAGACGACATGCTAATGCAGACAGCAGAAGACTCTCCGCTCATTGTCTCCTGACCTTCCCGGAGCTAGGACGCCGCTCCGTCTGCCATCGTTCACTACTTTACTGTCCGCCATGGCAAAAGACAAACACCCCAAGAAGCAGCCGTCCTCCACCCCCGCCGCCACCGCAAAGCAAACCGTCCCCGACTGGCCAGTCTTCAAACCCACCTTACCAGTAGTCAGCCTCGACTTTGACGCCCCAATTCAGGACAAAGTCGTTGTTTTACGGTCCTTCTTCCCCAAGAACCTCTGCCGTGACTATGTCTCGTTTCTGCGGACCCTTCCCCTGACCACCACCCCCGGCAAACCCAAGAGGGGAATGGCCGTCAGGGTCAATGATCGGTTCCAAATCCAAGACCCCGCCTTTGCGGAGAGATTATGGAGCGAAACGGGCTTGAAAGAAGCTGTTCTTGATAATCCTGATGTGGCTCATTTGTGGTGAGTTGTCCAAGACAAAAAGTCTACAGTATGTCATGATGCTGACAAAACGAACGAACCAGGGGAGGTGAGGTTGTGGGCTTGAATCCCAACATCAGAGTGTATCGATACACTCCTGGCCAGTTTTTTGACGCGCACTGTAAGTTCCCAAAAGTTGACTCGTTCGGTTCGTGACCAAAAGGGTGGTACGGTGAAACATGCACGAACCGAATTCGCCTAAAAGATCAACAGAGCCGAATTCGCCTAATTGATCAGCACAACTAATAACTTTTTTTTTTCTTTTTTTGTTTAAGCCAGGACGACGATCTTGGCTCGGCGCCAGCCTATCTCACATATCATCACATCTCTAACTCTTGTCTCAGACGACGACTCAAACAACCTCACACTCTCCACCACGGAGAATCCCTCTCTTCCGGTGAAAACGACGTGGACGCTCCTCCTCTACCTCACCTCCTCAACCGACGGCTGCGTAGGTGGCGAAACAGTCTTCTATCCCAACGATCGGCAGTCGAAAAAAGAGGCTATCCCCATCAGTCCCGAGACGGGCATGTTGTTGCTCCACAAGCATGGCGATGACTGTATGCTTCACGAAGGCAAGGAGGTCACAGCGGGGGAGAAGTGGATTCTGAGGAGTGATTTGTGTGTGAAGAGATGATGTTGACATCTAGAATCTGTCGAAAGTCACATCATGAGCACGCGCAACTTGGGAAAGCTTTGATATTGAAGATACCCAACACAACAAACAAGTTTCCATCGCATTTTTTTGGTTTTCACTTTGACTCGTATCAAAGCCAATGACCTAAAACAAAAGGAGATGAACAAAAGAAGTCTCTGTTACAACCCAGCAGCCTGACTCTGCCCAACCCTCCCCGTCCCGCCTAACCCCCCCTCTCCTCCTAAACCAGCCCTTTCCCCCCACGTGATCCCCCCATACCCACCCGCCGTCCCGCTCCCCACCGCCCGGTCCGTATTCCATGGCACCACCGAAAAGTTCTTCCACAGGACATGCACAAAGAACCTATTCCACGCCCTCAATATCGCATTCACCGGGAACGCAAGAACCCCCCAGTCCACCCAACCCCTCACACGCTCGTCATGCTTGCCAAACGGCTCGAGCAGGTCGTTGACGAACGCCCGTCTCCAGTGGTTGTTGGACAGCCAGATTCTGCGCTCCTGGTCGACGGCCAAGTAAGCGATGCTGGTGATGACCGTCGTGATGACGGAGAGGTGGATGATGAGGGAGGCTGGTGAGGAGACTTGTCTTGACAAGGTGAAGTGGGGTGGTCTTTCAGGGGGAGGGGGCCAAGGGGTGTCATCGTCATCGTCATCGTCTTCGTCTTCGGCTTCGGCTTGGTCAGCTGGAGGAGAGGGAGCAAAGATGTCGATAGAGGGCCGGCGTTCGGGTGCGGGTTCATCGCCGGTGGTGTTGTCGCCACCACCGTCACCACCCTCATTGCCCCCATCGATTTGTGAAATGGACGGGGAGCCGCCGTCAGAGGTTCCTGGCTGTCTGGCAGGGGTATCTGGGAAGGCGCCTGGGACTGCTGTGTCGGTTGTGGCGCGGCGTGGTCGTGGAGCAGAGGCAAAGGTATCGGGATAATAGTTCTCGGCGTAGTTTTTCGGGAGGAAGCGCCAGTGAAGGTAGGAGAAGAAGTACCTGAACCAGAGGAGGGCGTACCTCAAAATATCAGAGGGAGTGGTGAACACCATGAGCAGGCTACCCAAGACCTCGAGTGGTTGGGAGGCAAGGAAGAAAGCGAGCCAGAGGATGGCGGTCAAGATGTGGCAGCCGACCGTTACAATGGTGGCGGAGGCAGAGAGACGACCATGGCCGTGATGACCTTGACAGATGCGGCCTGATCGGGTGGCGGGTGAGGAACCACCTAGTGGACGTGGCGGTTGGACATCGACGTTGGGACCGTCTTTGACGGGGGAGACCATGCGGCCGTGTCCGCAGCAGCCGTCATGAAGGGCGCCGTAGTACACCTTTGGCATAAAGTACTTGAGCAGTGAGCAGAAACAAGCCGCTTCGGCGTGCGTGCTGTGCGAGTTCGAAGTGTAAAGCTGGAACACCTTCTCCCGTATCAGAGCCTCAATCCGCTGGCGACGCCCCGCGTATTGGTCATCGACAGCATCCTGGTTGGTCTGGATATTAAACCAGATAACCTCGAGCGGAGACTTGACAGTGTTTCCGAGAAGCAATTCTGACATGGGCCGATTGCGGAGGATTTCCTTGACTCGTCTGAGACGGGATCGAAGCCGGGATTTGTCGTCGTGATCATTCTCATCGGCAATCTTCTTCCTGAGCCGCGATTCCAACTTTGCCAGCGGTTCGATATACGGAGGAGTCATGTCTGCTGCCCAGGCCTCGTGGTCCTTGATCCATCGTTCGAGCTCCTCGGTCACCCCAGCCAGCTTGTACTCTCGATCGATAGTGGGCGCTATTTGCATCACTAGGCCCTCCAAATCGTCCCCGCCCTTGCCACTGTCCAGATGCCGTTTGACGCAACTGTAGACGTAGTACTCTTCCACGGGTTTCAGGGGGACTTCCAACAGTTCCGCCTCGAGCTTGTCGTACTTACCCCTCAGTTCTGTTGCCTCCTCGTGTCTTTCGCTGGCGTCTTTGACAAAAACTCTCTCAAACTCCTCGACAAGATGTTGCTGCCACTCTGGCGAAACGGCCAGTTTCTTAATTTGTTTTGTGAGAGCTTCTTCACATTGGTCAAGCCAGGGCAAAAGTCCCATATCGGTCGTTATAGGTAGGTTGGGATCGCTGAAGTCACTGTTCCTGAACCTTGCGAGTTGGTCGTACACCCAACAAAGCCAGAAGTACTTGTGATTCAGATACTCGGGGTTTCGGTCCACGGCACCTTCATCCACAATGTCCTGGGGTGGATCTCCGGCTTCTGCGAATAACTCTTCCAAGATGGCCTCTACCTCCGGCCTGGCCGCTCTAACGAGGGGTCCCAAAAATGAGTTGTCTGACTTTCGCCTGTCCTCGTCAAGTACCCCCCGTATGATATCTCTTACTCTCAGGTACGCCCTGAGTAATAAGAGTCGTCCCGGGTCGACATCAGGATCGAAAACGGGCGAGGACGGCTCTGAAGACTGTGAGGCATCACCAGCATCACCATGGTCTTTTTCACTCATAGCGACCTCGTGCTTGTCTGTAGATCTGTTGGGTGGCGTCTTAGGCTGCGGCTGGGTTGGTCGCGGGGAGCTTGATTCCTCTGCCGGCCCAGCTGTGTCTGTGGCCTGATCGGCTTGCTCCGTGTCTACTGGCTCAGATGGCGGCGGCTGTTCTCCCCTTGGTCTCGTCGGAGGACTGGTCTGCTCAAACCGTTCGATCGGAACTTCGGTATCTGAGTCATCGCTCGAATCCGGATCATGTTCGAGCTGTTGCCGTATAAACTCGACCCGAGCTGCATGTTGATCTAGCTCATGCCCCAATTTAGTGGGCGTCACAAGCCCCGATTGGAAACGGGACCTCGTCTCGAGAATGTCCCGGTTGGCCTGGTCCAACTGCTCCAGACGCAAGCGAGTCTTCCCACCAAGGCCTTTAATCTTTCGCAGTGTCCTCTCCAGGTTATTACTGAAGCCCTCTGAGCTGTGGGAAACATTGGCCAGCGAACTACCTATATCGTTTACAAACTCCAGTGACGGCGTGGGATTGTTCTTGAGCTCTTCAATCCCTCTTGTCGCAAGCGCCTGAGCCTCTTCACACATGCCAGAAATCCGACTTGAGGCTGCCGAGACCTGAGCGATCCACTGGTTGACCCGGTTGAGATTGGGAGTGCACTTCTCGGCACACTTCTCGATGGTCTTTTCGAGCCTGTCGAATTGCCGGTTGATATGACTGATGATGTTATCACCGCTGATCTCGAGTCGCCTGATCTTCTTCTCGTAATCTTTACTTCGGTTTTTGCATATGTCGTACCGGTCCCCGAGCTCTTTCAGTTTTCGCGTCAGGCTATGAATCTTCCCCGACATCTCCGACCGTTGGCTCGAGAGCTGCTCCCGCAACGCCACAATGTCTGCTTGGAGTCTCTCTCTTTCCCTCTTGAGTGTTTCGTCACTGCCGGTAGTCACTCCTGCGAGGGTAGTTTCCAGACCTGTGTTGGTACGCTCCAAGCCGCCAATCCGGGTTTCCAACTCCTCGATGATATCTTGATATTTCTGTTCCGTCGCTTTGAGTGCCGTGGCACCCGCGGAGGTCGATGCGCCAGTGGAAGTGACACTGTCGCCGGCTTGGTCAATCGGGTCCCGACCCGACCTAAGCCGCTCAATTTTATCTCTCAGCGATTTGTTTTCGTCTTCTAGCGCATCAATCTTTTTATGGGAAGCTTCTATTTCATTCAAGTATTCGTCTCGCTCACGTAGTGCAATGTCTTCGCTGAAAGTTGCACGGTGACGGCCACCTTCGATCACAGTGCCGCCGGGAGTCGTTTGCTGGCTTCTCTGACTTTTAAGAGTCAAAGTCAACCTCCGGATCTCGGCCTGTTTGTTCTTCTGTTCCTGCTCCAGATCGGCGATTTTATCCGCCTTCTCCGCGTTCTTCTCCTCCAAATCATCGATGAATACCTGATCACGCCGCTGTAGGTCTTCCAGCCTCGCACACTCTCCCGTGAGGGTTTGAGTCTCTTGTCTCAGCCTCTCAACTAGCTCTCGTTCTTGCGTCATCTGTTTATTCAGCGAGGCCCCTGAATCCAGTGTGTTCGTCCACCCGCTCATTGCATTGTCATAGGCACGTATGAGGGATCTGAAAGCCAGAACTTCAGCGCTTGAGGTGTTGTTTTTCTCGTGTTCCTCGAACCACCCATAAATGATTTTCTCAGTCGGTACGTTAGGCCCGGAAACCGTCCTCCAGAAGCCGTTGCTGGGAGGTTGGGTGATAGTCCTCAGCAGCTTGTTGAGCTTTTCCTGTCCGGCTTTGGTCCATGAAATCCTGCCCAGTAACCATGGATCATAGTCACGGCGCATTTCATAGACGTTCCGGGGTCCTCTATCTCCTGGGCCCCTGACTAGACGACGTGCGCTGCTCATTGTGCCCATCGTCGGTGCAGCATGTCCTTCAAGGGCTCCCGACTCATCTTGTCCCCCAGCCATCGTCCAAAAGGGTTTGCGAGTTGCGCACGTGGAAAATAAACAGGCGGTTGGAAACCTACCCAAGACGTTCCGAGAAGACAAAACAAGAGGTCCTTGCGATAGCGAACGTTGGCGAGCTTCATATCCATCAACATCGGACAAAACATGGGAAGCTGGCATACTACACAATGAACAGACACCTGAACAAAGGGGTGTTTCGGCTTTTTGCCACCTAGACTTTGCGACATGAACGAGCTATAGACAAAGACTTTGGCCCGCCAGATGCTTGCGGATAGAAGCCATAGCTTTCCATTCATTCGATCAAACAAAGAATTATCTCTTCAGCATGGTGATACTCCGCAAGGGGCAACTCACATCCAGGCGGTCACACAGCCAGGTTCCTATTAAAATTAAAAACACTAGTTACGCGGCAATGCTGGTTGTAGGCCCGCAAGTTCGAATTACACTCTGGCGATTGTGCTCAGTTATACCACCCGTGCGCACCGGGCCCGACGGGTTCATCTTCTTGGCGGTGCGGGATTATGGGCTCTTTGATGTCAAATGTCTCGATGATTGCCCTCCATGTCTCCATGTCGATTGACATGATAGCTTGGTGCCTCATAGGTGCTCTGGCCCGTGACTGAGACTCGGCCGCATTGTTCGTCGGCTTGAAGGGCGCTATCGGTCAGTGTTAGCGCCTAGCCCGGTCCATACAGAACATAAACGAAGTGCGAGCTGTTACGTACTGATACCTGGTAGACCATTTTGGTCAAACTTGAGCTCAATACTTCCTTCACGGATCAAAAAGCTGACGTAGAACATGTTCTCTACTGTCTGGCCGTAGGAACGTGGATTAATAACGAAGCGCAGCAGATCCACGATGCCGTTGTTGTTGAGCCCGTATTGATCCATTATCTCCCGTGTCCGGTCTTCTGAAAGTTCGCTTCCCTGCTCTTCTTCGAGCTGATCCGCTTTCTTTTGAGCCAGCTCTTGGGCTTCTAATTCACGGGCCGACAATCGGACCCATATCTTCTTGCAGATGGAGGGGAGGTCGTTCTTGCTGTTTTGCTTCAGATCCTCAGGTCTGAGTTCTTGGGGTCGGACCTCCTGAAGACTGCTGATTTTGAAAGGCGCCGACCGTTTTGTGATTTTCCGAGCCTTTTTTTCTATTGAGAGCGGCCCCAGCAGAAATCCCGGCAGGCTTGGTCGAAGAATGGCGGGAATGGTGGCATAACGGCCAAGGTGCATCCAGTTAGCCATGTCACCCTCGTCTCCGGCATCTTCATCGTCACTGCCCAAGGCTCCACGGGCAGGCTGTCTCCTTCTCCTCTGCGTACTTGACAGTTCAGCAGCCGCATCATCCTCGATACCCCCCCCGGTGCGCATAAACGTAGAGGCCTTGGATACGAGCTCGTCGAGATCAAGCCCACCGATATTGCCCTCGCCCAGCTTTTGAGCTCGTTTAACTCCAATGTCAGCCAAGGTGACCAGGACCCTGGAGTCCATGGCGGCCTCGTTGGTCTGTTTGACGTTAATCATGGTGTTGTCCTGCTTGTCGAGCACGTTGAGAAAGGGGTGGGCATCTTCCCCCATCAGCCGGTCTTGATTCTCCAGCACTTCTTTCATGGTCTCCCGTATAGACCGTTGGATTTGCCGGCGTTCCTGCATGGGCTGCGCTGGGTCGTATTCGTCGTCACCACCGCGGTCCGCTTGTACAGAGGGATCTCTGGTTCTCCGTCGGCTGGTCTGAGGCTCGCCACCAACATCGGATGCGCGTTTTCGGGAGCTATTTCCACCACCATCATGTCCGTTCCTCCCGCGGGCAGCGAGATGATTGCGGCTCTCCATTGTTTGGTAGGGCGGGCGTTAAATCAATAGAAAAACAAGTGATTGATAACCTTGGACGGTCAATTGAAAGCAAAAGAGCCACCAGAACTGAAAGATTGCACAGACAGAGTTGTAGGTGATGTTGAAAGACGCGTTAATGCGATAGGAGACGCGACTCCTTTGCCAAGGAATGTTGACTGCGGTAGGCAGCTGAGAAGGTGGGGTTCTGATCGACGGGTGATGTGGGGCAACAACCCAGAGCTAAAGTTGAGGCGGCAGGGATGACTTAGCGGGTGTTGGCAGTCGCGGGGCGCCTTCCAGCATCACCTCTACAGGCTGCATCACTCCCCATTTGTGCTGCGCAACGTCTTCATCAACTGTGTCAAGGTTTCGAGCCCTCAACTTCGAAAGCTGAGCTGCTTGTGCTGACTCTATCTATGCAAGAGAAGAAGAATCGCTGTCGCCAGGATGGAGCCTTTCTCGTTTGCCAGCTCCGATTCGCTTGATTACCCAGTCAAGATTCGTATGTGGGTTGCGCCGGTGTTTCTGTCGTTTCTGCTCTGCGACCCAGAGTCTTGTGTGTTAACGAAAGGGGCTGTAGTATAAATCTCGAAGGCGAAGAAGCACCCATCTTGTTCTCCACCCTGCTCGATGACGCCAACCTTCGGCACATTGGATCCAACCAGAGGTTTGTCTCTTGATTGCATCTCCGTCGAACCAGTGCTGATACTCTCTTTTCCAGTCCATATTCCGATCTCTACGTTACGGTACAGGTGTGGGCAGGTTCGAAATCCTTGACAGTGCCTGTTCAGACATCCTTCAAAACATTTCGCGCCGAGCGCAGATGGGGCGAGTGGCTCGAACTGCCTGTTACATATTCAGTCCTGCCTCAGAATGCTCGCCTTGCGATAACACTATGGGATCTATCACCGACAGGAGACGGGCCTTATGGGCACAGCATTCCCTTTGGCGGCACCACCTTACCGCTGTTCGATAAGGACAACCAGCTGCACAAGGGACGTCAGAAGTGCCATGTCTACAGACACATTCCGGCCGACGGTAATGATAATACGAAAACTCCTGCGTTGGTGCCCAGGCCACGGCCGAAGAACGGCACACCCGAAGATAAGGATGCTGACGAGCTGGACCGTATGGAGGCGCTATTTAAGAAACACGAAATGGGCGAGATCCCACGCGTCGACTGGCTGGACCAGCTTGTCTTCCGTGGGTTCGAGCGGCGCGGTCTTCAAACCGCCAGGACATCTCGCAAAGCCAAAGCCATCAGGCAGACAGAGGCGGCCCGATACGATGCGTCTAGCGAAAGCAATGAGAAAGCGAAACCAGAACCCTCCGAGTACTTTCTGATTGTGGAACTTCCACGGTTTGATTTTCCCGTGGTTTTCGCCGACTATGAGTATCCGGCGCCGCCAGTCTCGTCATTTCAGCATCTTTCCTCTTCACAATCGAATATCCTCCTCAAGCCTCCACCGGAGGTTCATTTCGGGCCCGGTATCAGTGTCGACGATGACGAGGCTTACGACAGTCGGCTGATTAGGGTGTATGACCCCGAGGTTGGTGCTCGAGACAATCCGGCCGAGAGTAAGCATCGCAGACTAGTCCGCAGCCAGCATCGTAACGGGATTCTGGACAAGGACTTGAAGCCAAATGCAAAGGTGCGGGATGAACTGAACATGATTATGTCATACTCGCCAACGCACACGCTCTCGCCAGAGGAGAAAGATCTTATCTGGAAATTCCGCTACCATCTTACACGGAACAAGAAGGCCCTTACCAAGTTTGTCAAATCCGTGAACTGGTTAGATCACGCCGAGTCGAAGCAAGCTGTTCAGGTTCTGGGGAAGTGGACTGATATTGATGTTGACGACGCCCTTGAATTGCTTGGACCAACATTTGACAACTCGGCTGTGCGCGCCTTTTCTGTTGAGCGGCTGCGCAAGGCGGACGACCAGGAGCTGTTGTTATATTTGCTTCAGCTAGTGCAGGCGCTCAAATATGAGCATATCTCGACACAGCCTGGCCATGAGGTCACGCATGACTCGTCTCTGGCCCAGTTTCTGATCTCGAGAGCCATCCACAGTTTGACGCTTGGCAATTACTTTTGGTGGTATCTCATGGTCGAGTGTGATGACAATTCGCAAGATCAGGGCGAGGAAACTCAGATGATTTATAAGAAGATCGCCTACGATTTTATGGCAGAGTTGGTGAAGCGACCAGATGGAAAAGAGACCCGAAAGACGTTGCTGCGGCAGGCCGAGTGGATTGCCATCCTATCCAAGATCTCAGGGGAGATCAAGGAGGCAAACGAATCCATCGCAAAGAGGATAGAGCGCGTAAAGCACTTTCTGGCCGACCCCAAAAACGAGCTCGTGACCATCGACCCGCCACTCCCCTTACCCCTGGATCCGTCAGTAGAAATCTGTGGCGTAGTTCCCGAAGATACTGTTGTCTTCAAGTCGTCTTTGCATCCCATAAAGGTGGCGTTCAAGACCACCTCTGGTCGGAAATATCCCATCCTTTTTAAAACGGGCGACGACCTTCGCCAGGACCAGCTCGTCATCCAGATCATCACCCTTATGGACAACCTTCTTCTAAAAGAGAACCTCGACCTCAAGCTCTCTCCTTACAAAATCCTGGCCACCAGCACCAGCGCCGGCTTGTCACAGTTTGTGCCCTCGATGACGTTCCAGGGGATCTCGTCCAAATTCCGCGCCAACCCCGCCCAGGCCTACCTCAAACAAAACAACCCCGACGCTCAGGGGCCTTTTGGCATGCGCAAGGAGAGCCTCGACACCTTTGTCCGGTCGTGTGCCGGGTACTGCGTTATCACTTACATCCTCGGCGTCGGCGATCGTCACCTTGACAACCTGCTCCTCGCTCCAGACGGGCACTTCTTTCACGCCGACTTTGGGTACATTCTCGGGCGTGACCCAAAGCCTTTCGCGCCGGCTATGAAGCTCTCCAAGGAGATGGTGGACTGCATGGGCGGGTCCAATTCCGAATATTACCGGCAGTTCAAGCAGTACTGTTTCTTGGCGTATAGCGCGCTGAGGAAGAACAGCAATCTGATTTTGAACCTTTTCAGCTTGATGGTGGATGCCAATATTCCTGACATCAAGCTGGAGCCGGACAAGGCGGTGCTCAAGGTCAGGGAGAGGTTCCACTTGGAGCTGAGCGAGGAGGATGCGATTAGGCATCTGGAGAGGATCATGGATGATAATCTGAATGCGTTGGTGCCGGTGGTGATTGACAAGCTGCATGAGCTGGTGCAGCATTTTAGGGCTTAGAGTAGATAGATGGTGATTACTTTAGCGATCGATTTTGGAATTTGGGGCGGCAATATACTGTGGTGAGAATTGACCTCTTAGACTACTAGGATTTTGTTGTTCATGGCTGCTATCACAGACGCTACTTTACGTCTCCCCGAAAACAAAAACACCCTTTCCACTCCTGAACCCACCCAGCGTCCCCTGAACCGCCTCCTTCAACACTTTTTCTTCCGTCTCCCAGTTCCACTCCACCTCTTGCACCGGCGACTCCTTGAACTTGCCCTCCCTCATCAGGTTCAAGATATCCTCAATCATCTTCACCTTTCCCTCGGGATTCTCCTTGCCCCATTCGCTCAGCCAAAACCCTTCAAACCGCAACCTCTTGAAGATCTGCGGCCCCGTCGGGAAAGGGAAACTCTGCCTCGACATGCCGCCATACGTGACCATGCAGCCCTTTGGACTCAGCGCTTTCACCACCGCAGACGCCGATTTCCCACCAACGCAGTTCATCCCCAGCAGCAGCGGCTCCTTTCCCCCCTTTGTCAGCTCACCGAGACGATCTCTGAAACTTCTGTCCAGAAATTCTTGCTCAGTCAGGACAACGTTCGCCCCCAGTTCCGTCAGCTCTTCCTTCAGCTTCTGCGTGGCTTCGGGCGTGTCCCGCTCGCGGATAACATTGATGCTTCTCAGCCCCCAGAGCTTTCCAAACTGCACCGCTGCCCTGCCGACGCCCGAGTTGGCCCCGTTCTGGAGGAACCACGCCCCGCCCGAAACGTCTTTTCCCTCGCGGTACCACTGCATGCTCAGCCCGACCAGATCGACGTAATCCTTCAGCATCCGATATGCCGTACAGGGGTTCACGCTGACGGTGGCAACCTGTACCGGGGTCAAACCGGTCTTGTCGACCTTCATCAGCTTCCCCTCGGCCTCCTCCACCAGCGCGTGAGTCCGGAGGGTGCCGAACCCTGTCTTGGCGGGGATGGCCCAGTCGCCCTTTTCGAGACCTTTTACCCCAGGGCCGACGGATAACACCTCGAAGCAGGCTTCGTTTCCTGGGACGGCGGATGGCTCGGGGGTGCCGAGGAGGGTGGTGAAGGGTGGTTTGGCGCCGTAGGTGCCCTGGATGGTGTTTACGTCTGCCGGGTTGACGGGGGCGGCGAGGGTGCGGACGAGGACAGAGCCATTGGGGAGGGTGGGGGAGATGGAGTGGGTGTGTAGCGACAAGACGTCAATCGGCTCGCCAAAGGAGGAAAAGGTGAGTGCTTTGGATTGGTGGTAGCCGTAGGGGCCGGTTAGGTGACGGCGTTGTTGGTGGTTGAAGAGGGATAGGCGAGGGGCTGTGGTCACTGCAGTCCGGAGAAGTTTCGTGGCTGTGTGAGGAGAAGGCAGCCGGAGGGCGGTTCTGGGGAGGGTAGAGACCGTCATATTTCGAGCTTATGATGATGTGTGATGGTGAGATGCGATTGACCGTGAACCCTCAGGATCAGAAGTGTCAATGGCAACAGCCCCGCCGAGAACCCGGCTGGATGGTGGAGTTTCCAGGGGACAGAGCTCGAGATATCTGAGCACCCAAATCGATGCTCCCAATGCTGTCGACGTCAAAGTCTATGAGGTTAAGAATTATAGACTTTGAATATCGTGATTACATCTGACAATCAGATACCTACAAACCCCTCTCAACCTTGTCGTTGCAACAGAAAAATCCCGAACCGCTCAACCGAGCCGATGACGTCTGATTGAGCTCTCGCTCCCACGGGGCAGAGCTCCATAGCTCTCCGCCAATCACACCTCGTTCCAAGGCACCGTTGACACAGACAAGCTCTATCTCACCATGAGCCGCCATTCTACAATCTCCCATACCTAACCTATATCGACTAGGATATCAATCATCCATTTTATATGTCGCAACCTTCCGTAATTTGACCGACAATCCCAACCGGCTTTCAACCCTGAAGGAACCACCGCCGGAAAGTGGCGTGACCATTAACACGTCCCTCTTATGACATGCATCTCTAGGTCAAAGCGCAATACGACCTCACACACCACCATCCCTCCCTCACCTCCTTCCTGTCAATCAGTCTCCCTTACAGCGTTGAAGACCTCATCACAAAAAAAGCACACAAGAGGACAATAGATTGCACCACACAGAATCCACAAATCTCATTCCGACCCCAAGTAAGTATGCTCGCAGCTAAAAAAAAAAAAAAATATGGTATAAAACGAAGAATAGAAAAAGCCATGAAATCGTAAAGTTGCGCTCAAACCACAACAAATGCGCATCCCTTCCTTCCCCGGGCAAAAGTATGTATGTATCATCGTCGAAAATAAACAAATCACCCTCCCCACTCAAAGAAACCTGCCGCATTTTATCAACCTAGGTGCAATAGCGAAAAGAAAGCATGTTCGTCAGACGGTATGAAGGGAAAAAGAACCAGGAATGGACCAGCAGAAAGAAAGTGAACTGATCCATCAAGACAAGACAAAGTCGTACACCTCCAACTGAGGCAACACAG
Organism: Triangularia verruculosa; assembly: GCA_033296885.1. Lineage (NCBI taxonomy): Eukaryota > Fungi > Ascomycota > Sordariomycetes > Sordariales > Podosporaceae > Triangularia > Triangularia verruculosa. The sequence goes on along the minus strand of MU863921.1, from coordinate 199,140 downwards.
ATACATGAGACATGACAGGAAAAAAAGAAAAACATGACAGAAAGACATCTGGGGTAGTAAACATCAATGAAATCGTCAGCCGCAAATTCAGTCTGCCCGTAACAAGAAACGAGCCCGGGTATCTTCTATCAACATGTCGCAAATTCACCCCCTCTTCCACGGTAAAATTTTGTTGGAAAAAAAATTCCATTCTTTGTTTTCAGAGTGGTACTGTCCCGAGACATCGGTTTGTGTGTGTGTGTGTTGTGTCTCGTTGCGTGGATGTGTTTATTTGATATCCTTGAATAAGTCGCTTCCGAAGCCGTCGTCCTCCTTAGCATCGTCCTTGGACTTAAGCTCCGTCAGCTCCGGAATCATTGGCGGCGGGGGCCCGACCGACTTCTTCTCGTCTGTTGCGGGCGGAGAAAGTGGTGTTTTATCGCTTCGGAACCTGCTAAACCAGCCGCTCGACCGCTTCGCCTTTCGAGAATCGGCTACACTGCTGGCGCCTCTGCTAGGGGGTCGCGAAGTATTCTTGCCTGCTTCCTCACCCTCCACGTAGGCTGAGTTGAGAAGCCCACGGCTGAAGAGACGGCGAATGCTTCCAGGCCGCGCCGACAGTGTTGGAGAGGCGGGATTGTCCTCGGCCGGGCGCTTTACACCCGCTGTGGTCGCGATGGGTGGAACAGTAGCGACGGCGGCGGTTCCATTGCCATCCGTCTTGACGGCCTCTTTGGGGGTTTCTGGCGGCGTGGGAACGGCCTCCTCTTGTATCGGCGAAGGGAGGGGCGGGGGGATGTCCGTTCCATCGGTCAACGCGCCAAACTTCAGGTCGAGGGCCGGAAGCTCGAAGCGCTTGCCTGCAGTGCCATTCGCAGGCTTCGCGGCGGCGGGGACGTCTTTCTTTGATGGCATGTCGTCTTTATCTTCAGAAATGGGTCTTGCCCAGAGCAGATTGAATATGTTAAAGGTGAACGAGTGGGCAAGTTGTTTACCGAATGGCAGTGTAGGGATCGTCCGAGCGCCAGTGGGAGTGATGGCGAGTACAGTCGAATTGGATTGGTCCGCTACCGGCCGGCTCATGCGACTAGACATCGGGATGTCGGAGGAATTGATGGTGGGTGATGGCCGCAGAAGGTCTGGAAACCAAATAGAAAAAGAGGCGAAGGCCTGAGCGAGCGTGTTTGGTGTTGACAGGTGGGCTGGGCGAACGGTCTGTATGGCCCGCGGGCGTGGGATGTTTTGGTGCCGAGAGCGTTGGAAGAAACGAAACGTTGACACGGAAAACAAATGCAACGTTCGAGAGCCGGCAGGCAGACGGTTTTGGCTGCGCGAAATGGTGGCGCCTGGTAAGAGCTGGCTGAACGAGTGAATGACTGTGGTGGTCGTGCTTGACCTGTGTCTAGAAGGCCTTTAGGTGAAATGAATGGCTTCCGGGGAGAGAGAGGGGGGACAGAGACGATCGAGTTGAACTCTGGTGAACCCTTGTTGAGAGGAGGATGTTGGCTGGAAAGGAAGGAGAGAATGCTCCCTCAGCTCAAAAGGGAAACACCCCTGGATCAGTGGTGGTGCCCTGCAGAATTGCACCTCCGAGCCAAGCTAAAACTGTCATCCAATTCCAATTGACCGGCAGGACTCCGCTAAAACATGCGGGATGCCTTGTCGCTCGGTAAAAGCTTGGGTTCAGGGCTAGGGAGCTGAGATTCCTGATTTATTAGAGCTCGTTTCAAGCCAGCAAGAGACCGGAAACATTCATTATTCATTACCTTGCTCCGTACCAACCGATCTTATACCATCGTGAGCTATAGCAGTGAAAAACACCATCTCGGTAGACCCCCTCACAACCTCCTAAAGATCAATAAAACAGACAGCAGCGACAGCCAGGCGGGGTCACCGAGACCAGCACTTTTCGTCCCCACCTTCCGAGAGACCGTGGCACCTCACCAATGCCGTATCACCCTGCAGAGCGATGGAAAGAGACCCGAGAGATCATCATGAGAAAAGTTTCGAAAGTGGGGCACAATGCCGATGCAGCTACATGTGTTTGAGGCCCAGGCCCACGTTGATTAACAACTACCGAGCTGCGTGGAGTGCAGCTGTGTGAAACTGCAGGCAAGGCTCGTCATGTACGGAGTATCTGATACTCGAGCTGTAATCGAGCTGCCCAACTCTCAATGCCCATGAACCTCACACGCTCCCCTCGTATTCCAGCCCGTGGAGAGAGACACCCCGTCATGAGCACACTGCCGCTACCCGTCCTGGTCGATTCTTGTTAGTCATTACCTCCCAGATTTCCCTCTAGAAACAATATACCAAGCACCACCCAGGAAATAGCCAGAGCGCCACCATCTACGCAGAACATGTTAGACAACAATATCTCATTCTTTTACCCCATGTGCTCATCACTTCGTTACCAGGGATATATCTGGTAGTATACATCGTACCCACCATCTAAATCGCGCTTAGAGCTCCTCCAAACAACTTCAAGCCAAAGCCGTCATGTCTTTCTTCGTTTTTCCCACTGCATGAATGGCGCCGCATAATGTGAATCGAGTATAGCGTAGCGAGAGGGTATGTGTTTTTTTTTTATGATAATCTTCTCGGTGGGCCGAGGCACTTCTTCTATTTCGGAACCGCGTATTGCTGAGTCCACTGCTTTGCTGTCGCAATGGCCGCCTGTTCGTCCTCCTTCCAGCTCTTCGCAACATCGGCAGCAAGCGGGTCATCGGGGTTCGGGGCGCCGAGAAGAGCTTGAATAGATAGGAGGATGGTTCGAATTTGGAGGGCAGGCGACCAGTTATCTGTAAACGAGTCTTGGGTCAGTGTTTTTCTAGCACCAGATAGCCCCCGAGATTTCAAAGCAACCCACTCTTTAGCACATCCAGACAGATACGACCAAGCTTATCAACATTTGGGTGGAAGATCTTGGTCAAGAAGCGAATCTTGGGGGGAGTCATGGGGTAGTCGTCCGGCAGGAAGAGCTCGAGCTTGAAGACGCCGCCTGGCAATGTAGTTAGCTTTTCTGTTCTTGAACATGGTGGATCAAGGCGCAAACCCTCATATGGCGAAGACGAAGGGCCATGGATCTCAACGTCAAAGTAGCGTAGGTTATCTTCATGAGGAACGGCGCTGATGCCTGGGACACTGTGCGCCAGACTTAGCAAGCTTGATACACACACAATAGGCAAGGGCGCATACGGCTCGGCCATGAGACGCTCGGTCTCTTTTTGGATTCTCTTCGGGAGAGCCATGGTGAGTGTTTGCTGTTGCGCGTGCGACGACTGCGATGGAGCACAAGTAGAAGGCAAAAAGGAGGGGTAGGATTTCGAAGCGACGATGGCGGCACGTGGGATGGATGAGCGAGTGGGTGGTGTGTATGCCGAGCTGGATTGAATCGGTGTTATTTCTGGATATTTCCTGGGCTTAGATGGTAGCAGGTGTTGCTGGTAATAAATGCTTACCTTGGTATCAAGCAAACGACTGGCGACAGTGGTGTTGAAGATGCCCAAGACAAGTTGGAAGCCTATGGATCACAGTGGGCTGTATCTGGCCAGGCCTGACAGGGCTCTTCAGCGGACAATGCCGGCTGATAAGCGCACGGGCCGCTGATCTCATTCCTAATTCCCGCCATGTGCAGATGCCGGGGTTTCTTCAGCAACTTCCAAAGCCAAAATATGCAATTAGCCGTGTTGGCGCTGCAACCTCATTGCAGGTTACTTTGACGACCGTTACCTTCACGAGCTTCATTGTCCATGGATACCAAGGCCCTCTTCCCATTTTCTGACCCATTGACGAATAATACGACGGACTCTAAAAGTGACGCTTCAACTCGAACTCTTTACGGTGTCGGGAGATTGATGGAGGGCTGCTGAGGTGTTGGGAGAACGCAGTGGAGTGAGCGAAACTCACCGAGCTACCGGCCATTCAACACTTCAGGGCGCTCAGGATGAGCTCACAATGCTCTGCAACTCTCATCTCTGACCATGCCTTTCTCATTTGATCGTTCATCTCAGCCTCCAAAGACAGGAAAGGTGATCAAGTCAGCTTTTGACAGCGAGATTTTTGATGCAGATGGCACGATTCACGTGGATGGCCTGGTAGGCTCGGCCACCATCTCGCCATCAGGCCGAGATGTGGCCCTTGCATCGTGAGCAGTCACATTTTCCTAGCTATGAGGAAATCATACCAACTCTAACATGTTCTAGACCTGAAGGCCTTGCCATCATTGATCTCGACTCGCCATGGAGCCCTCCCCGTCGGCTGAGTAGTCATGGCCTACCATGGCTTGTCGTCGATGTTCAGTGGTCCCCATTTGCAGCTCGCGATTACTGGGTTGCCTCGACTGCAAATCACCGGTGTCTGGTATGGAACCTCAACAAGCGCGATGACTCGTCATCTGGTGCCGTTGAGCACTCTCTTCAGGCACACCGGAGGGCCATCACCGACATTAACTTTTCAGCACATCATCCAGATTCCCTCGCCACATGCGCTGTGGACGGATACGTACACTGTTGGGATTTGAGGAGACCACGGTATCCTGCCTTGACATTTTGTGACTGGTTTGCTGGTGCTACGCAGGTCAAATACAGTCGGCAAGACCCCAACGTTCTCGCTTCCGCTCACGACCGCTATCTCCATATCTGGGACAACAGAAAGACTGCCGAGCCCCTGAAAACTATCATCGCGCATACTTCCAAAATATACGGGATCGATTGGAATCGCACCGAGCCGACCTGCATAGTGACATGCTCGTTGGACAAGAGCATCAAGTTTTGGGATTACGCCAAGGAAGACGACGCTCTTCAGAGAGTCATTCGCACCGACTTCCCGGTATGGCGGGCACGTCACACGCCTTTTGGTTCGGGATTGTTGGCCATGCCACAGAACGAACCGGGAAATCTCTACCTGTATGACCGACGCTTTGAACCTACAGATCCGGTAGACAGCACCGTTGCACCTGTCTACGTCTTTCCCGGTCATGGCAATCACAAAGTCAAGGAGTTTCTTTGGCGAGGCCGAGGGGGTGTGAGCAAGGATGGGATCGATAACCGCGATTTTCAGCTAGTAACGTGGGGGGAGGACAACGAGTTGCGGCTTCAAAAACCCGAACCCCGAGTCTTAGAGTCAGCTGGCTACGTTCGAGGAACCCCTTTGATGAAGAACCTGATTCTCACCCGAAAGGGCGCGGCTTACAAGACATTCCGCACAGTTGACGATGTCTATCAGCGCGACCGGAGAAGCCCTACCATGAGTGACCCTCGACCAGGCACCGGCAGCCAGTTTCGTCCAAGTGCTCTCAGCATGGGCTTACACACTCGTGCACGCCGCATCGGCCCCTCATGGAGGGCTACGTCCATGAAGGCCAAAACAAACTCGGGCAAGACAGTGGACAAAAGCCAGCTCCAGATTGGCTGGATGAGAGGTATCACGATATCGAAAAGGAAATCCCGCTCAGGAATGAGACCGGATTCTCCCGACGCTAGAATGTTTGGCCACACATTTGACAGCGATTGGTTGGAGCCCGAAACAATACAGGACGAGTTCCTCCGGATTAGTAGTCGACTGCCAAACGTTGAGTGGGAGAACATCGATATGGATTCGCTAACGTTAAAGGCATCCTTGAAAGGCCCATGGGGCGTTGACCAATCGACCATTTTCATCAAGGTCAAGGTTGACATCCCATCAAGCTACCCCAAGAGCAAAGCCCCGAAATTTTACATCGACAAGACTTCGTTTATGCCTGAAGAGACGCATACAAAGCTCCAACACGAGCTTCAAGAACTCTCGAATCGCTTCTTGGAAAGGAAGGAAAACTGTCTCTTCGTTGCCTTTACCTACCTGCTAGGCGAGGTTGATCTCGAGAACAGCACCACATACTTCAAAAATGTCCGAGATCTGGATGACGATATGGACGGTCTTGCTGATGAGAGTTCCAGTGAAGAGGATGAGAGCGATATTCCTGCCGGTGGCTCTGCGTCCATGTCTCAAGAGTTGTGGAGCAGCACAGAACTGGATCCCACAGCGACCCTGGCGTCCACTCAACGTCCTATCCTCCCTCCGCCGCCAAGACTCTGTGGTGCTCGATTTTCCAACGATGGGAAATTGGTCTGCTTCTTCCCAACAAAAGAAGAGAGACAGAAAGCGCTGTTCACTTTGCCCGCTCCAGATGTTTCTGGCAACAAGCAAAAAGGAGAGCCCACGTTTGATGGGTTTGGTCGCCTCCCGCAAGACTCGCCGCCACCCAAGCATAGGTTCAATGATGAGACATCGGCAACTGATGACCAGTCAGACGACTCGGATGACACGGAATCAACATCGTCAACCGACTCTGAGCCCACGACGGTGCACAAACTCAGCCTTTGGTATCAACCTGGGCGTTATTTCCGCAAGCCTCTCAGTACCAACGAATCCGTACGTTCTAGTGGAGGTGGCACTGGCGCCGGGACCGGCACCGGTACAGGCACAAGTCGAAGAAGACCAGGAAAACCGAAGAATTTTATTTTGATTCATGATTTAGGGTCCGAACTACCGTCCAAAAAACAGTTGGCCGAAGAGTACGCGATCTTTGGTGATGGTTCTGATGTTTGCAGCCACAACGCTTCAGTGGCTGACAAGTACGGCTATTCTGACCTGGCCAACATATGGAGGTACGCGGCTCTTCTATTAACAAGAGACATTCCTCTCGAGGTTCAGTACAATCGGAGACAGTCTATTCTAGTCATCGCCAGAGAGTCTGTAGCTCGCTCTAAAAACCACGAACATGAGGCAAGCCTGGCTGGCAGGGTGAAATGGGGCTATCATCCACTCGCTCGAGATCTGATAGACGATCTTTTTGACTATTTCGAGAAGATGGCAGATATCCAGATGCTGGCCATGCTTACCTGCATCTTCGGAGACTCCTTCGAGGAAGATGGAGTGGCATACGCTGAATCTCGCCTGACGCAACCGGAGACACCTCTTCCCATGAAGGCACCATCCTTCTCATTAGAATACTTCCCAACAGACCCTGGTCTGTGGAATGTTAATTACAGAAGCCAGGCAAGTTCGGCTGTTGGGACGCCTAGAATAGCCAACACGCCGGCCTGGTACTCAGATTCTCAGGCATCGGAGGATGTCATGATGCTAGCCAAGTTTGGCGCGCATTCATATTCCTACGAAGAGACACCGCCCAAGCTTACACCTGGTCATATTCGAGAGGCTCGACAGACGCAAAGTCTATCTACTTCACCCAACAACAGAGCTTTCTACAAGCCAAACTCTACAGTTGCTTCCATCGCCGCCAGTTTGCCACGTACACTTGCCGGTATGGTATCTGGCTCACCGCCAGATCCTCCCGCGCGGAAGCGACCAAGCCCCGCAGGAACCATTCTGAGCAACTTCACCCCGAGCGCTATCACATGGGGGAGCTCGACCGTGTTTGGTGCCGGACCGTCTGCTCCTGAAACAACTCCCGGGACAGCCCGCACATCCCTTTTGGATGACGACCGTGTCCGCGATGATTTCTACTCAATGGTCCCTATAGCTGTCAGATGCGTTCCAGAGAATCAGGGACTCTTTGACGATGATGGCTGGATGTCGGTCCCACTTATCGAGCCCCGGCGTAGAGAACTTTACACGCACTATCGCTACGCCTACGCCGAGATGCTTCAGATGTGGGAACAGTCTCTCTCCCGTCTCGAGATCCTCAAGTTCAACGTGCTCAAGGACGAACGCTTCTATAACAATAACTGGAGCAGCAATGACTCCGACTACACCGATCTCGATCCTACACCTCGCGGGTCTCGGCACTACCCAACTGGCGCCTCCTCCCCAGTGATGGGCTTCGGCGGCCGCCGTGAGCAGTTCAAAGACCTTCTCGCCACCGGCCGTGGCCTGGACGTAACCGGTATCTGCCGCATTCACGAAATCCAACTGGAACCCGTTGAATACTCCCGCCCAACCAATGGCCACGTGGGCGGCGCAGTAGGTATCTGTCCAAGATGCTTTCCCGAAAATGCCTATGGCAGCAAGGTCCCCCAAACTCAACTCCACTGCGTTTACTGTCTTGAGCCTGTCGCTTCTTTGTATCCACCTTGTCTATCCTGCGGCTGCGTAAGCCACGCCTCCTGCCTAGCAGAATGGCACGCCATGGGCGAGACGGAATGTCCTGCCGGCGATGAGTGCAACTGCGTCGAAGAAGCCCTGAGCGGACAGGTGGAATCCTGGAGCGCACTCCAAGCCGCCATCTCCCACTTCCCCGTACCACCCTCGCCGGTGTCCTCTCCGCCACAAGCCACGGCCCCTTCTCGCGCTATGACCACCTCCGAAAAGACCATAGCCTCCCTCAAGAAAGCTGTTGGCGTCGGCAGCAGCAACTGCCTCCCTGCTCGATCTCGTCGGAAATCTGCTCCCACCGAGCTTTCCAGATTCCAGCTCGAAACTGGGGTTTTACCCCCTTCCCATCATCATCAAGCACCCATGCGCCCTAGCCTGAGGAGAATGCAAACCAACACTGGCTCGTACGCACACAACTCGGAAGATGAAACATCCTACCCTGCCCCGGCGCACTCAGAGCGCGAGAGCGGCGACTGGGAAAACATCATCTCTATCCCATCGGTCACAATCACAAGCGCAAGCAACAATGGGAGCAGCGGGTCTAGCGCGGCCAGCACGGCAACGACGGGAAGCGGCTTTTTGGCAGCGATGAACATGGGGTATAACCTCGGCATTGGGGGCGGGTACGCGAACAAGCCGCCCGTGCAAGGGGACGAGCCGATTAGTGCTGCGAGGTTGAGCTTGGGGAACCGCCTCAAGAAGAGTTTGCATGGTTCTGCTGCTAGCAGCATCAGTGGGCAGAGTGGTGGGAATAGCAGAGGTAGTGATGGAATTGGGCGATTTCAACAGCAAGAAGGGGAAGAAGGCGGTGGTAGTGGTAGTGCTTTTGCGAGGAGGAAGTCGGGTAGTGTGATTTGGAAGGGGTCTTAAAAGGGTGGGGGAAAGGAACTCGGAAAAGCTGAGTAAAAGCGAGCGAGTTTGTTTTGAATATTGCTTTTGGCAGGTGCGGCAAACTGGTCCACAACAGCTGTGGAATGGTGTTTAGGTACGCCACGAGCTTCAAGAGCAGACTGCAGGGGCAGGTAATGAAACGAAAATGATGATCAAGTCTTGAGCTTCTTGATGTCAAGTCAAATGTGCAACCGTGGTTGACGAAGGGGGGGAACAGGCGCATCCCTTGTAGACTCCGTCTCAGCACCCTCCTTTTTCATTCAATGATACAAAAAGCACTCACGACGACCAGTTCTTGGCAAAGAAGTCCAACACCGTTTTGTAACCCCTGACATACTCCTCCTTCACTCTTGCATCATTCAAATCAGATCTCGCAGCCATCCACCCGTGGATCTGGTCCTTGAACGTCTCGACATGCTTGGGAACTGAGAGTTTGGTCTCAAACTCCTTGACCTTATCCTCTGGCTCTTCCTTGGAAGCGAGCAAAATGAGTGGGATCTTGATGCCCTCGGCTTCCTTCGGCTCAACCATGGCCGGATGGCACTCCGCTGCGACAACAAAAGGGTTGGAGTCACCCGAGGTCGCGAGAGAAACAACCTTCCCGCCCCAGCAGAACTGCACTTTGTGTCAGCACTTCTTTTCTTTTCACACCTATTTGAATGAGAGAGGACGGAGACTTACACCCAAGATAGCCCACTCCTTCACACCCGTCTTCTCCTCCAGCGCCTTGACATACTCTGGCAACTTGCCCGCCACCCCAGGAGGTGGGTTCTTGCCAAAGAAGGCACCCAAGTTCTTTTGCTTCTCCTCCGTGTTGGGGGGGTACCACTCAATCGGGCATGGCTCGCCCTTGAACCAATCCGGGATGACGACCTTGTACTTTTCGTGCGACGACGTGGCGAGAATGTCGGCGCCTTGGACGGTCTGCTCAAAGTACCCGAAGATGTCGTAGATTACGACGATGCCCTTTGTGGCGTTGCTGGGGCCGGTCACGTATGCCTTCAAGCCGTCAATCTCCTCGTAGGTGCCCTTGGCGGAGTAGCCCTTGGAAACAACGGGGGGGATGTTGCAGCAGGCCTCGTTGTGCCCGTGAGAAGCTTGCATGGTTGACATTTTGGCGATTTGCTGCTTCACAGAGAGAAAGGTAGTGCGATTTTGGAAGTTGGGTCTGGGGGTGTTGAACACCTGGGGGTTGCTGGTCAAACGATAAGCATAAGAAGAGCCTGGACGGGAGAGCCGGGTGGCTGCGATACGGAGCTGGTTTGGTGCAGGCATACCTTATTAGGGTGAGTTGAATTTGAGAGTCTTTTCTCCTCAGAGCTCAGACAATCGTGGCTGTTGTTGGCCAAGGCGCTCCGAGATCGATGATGTCGCCGTTTATCTCGGGGGAAAAGTGCGGGGTAGCTTTCCCCTGTCGCCGTGAACCATCCCCACTGCCCGTGATGTCACAGTCCTTTGCCCGCCCTCCTCAGCTGCCGAAGGTCCGGGCCATTGGCCAATCAAAAAAGACCCACTGGCGTGGAAACGAAATTCACAAAAATGTTGGGTGCTCGATGAAGATTCGACGAACCTTCACAGACACGACAGAAGCCAGCAGCATCAGGTGATCGAAACGTGTAACATTTTGGGTAATGACTGTCACTATGAAAAGAGCTAAACATTCTGACAAAAAGCAACGCAGATTGCCTCCCTCCAGATCTTTGACTTTTGGGCAACTCTCATCACCTTCTCATCATCATCATCATCATCATCGTCATTATCATAAACATCGTCATCTCTGCTGTTCCTCAAACTACCCTCGGTAAGCAACCCCCACATGTGCTCGACACAACCTCAACCTTTGCTAAACTCAGACCTCAAACAGAAAGTCGCCCTGACACAACAGCTTCTTGCCCAACTGTGAACTGTGGGCCGTGCTACTCCTTAATATCGACGCCCGACCTTTTGATGTCTTCCACCGCCTTCTTCACCATGGCAATCTCGGCCTCAAAGCGAAGGAATTTTTCAGCATCCTCGAGCTCGATCCATTTCGCCTCCAGGTTCTCTCCTTCATCCTGCGTGTCCTTATCCGGGATCGAGGTCGAGTCACAGGTTGCGGCCCAGAAGAAGACAGTCTTGAAGCATGGTGACTTGGACTGGGGATCAGGATAGGAGCATGTCCCAATAAACTCTGTGCTGACGCGGTCGAAAAGAATCTCCGGCTTCTTGTAGCCATTGCCTTTCTCTGAGAGGGCCCTTTTCGGCTTCTGTGCTCTCGTGGGCACTTTCAGCGGCAGAGCCTTGGCCCTATATCCGGTCTCCTCGTGCGTCTCTCGGAGGGCGGTTTGGATAAAGGTCTCTTCGACATTTCTTCTGCCCTTCGGAAGTTGGTGGATCTGCAGGCGGTTGTTCCAGACGATGAGGACCTTGCCTCTTGGAAGGTCTATGGTTACGGTGCCGCAAGATATGCCAACTTCGTGTGCTGGGCTGAACGACATGCTCGTGTCGATCTGGTCCATATCCAGTTGCTCTTTGGGCTCGCGATTCATTTTGTCGGCCAAGTACCTGGTAAGCACGCAAAAATGCTTTGATGGAAGGGGGTCAACAATGGCGGTGTCTCTGTGGCCGAGTATGGATCCTGGAAACAAAAAGTGAAGAGGTAACTTCACCTGAGAGGTGACTGCGGTATGGTGACGGGAAACATTTTCCACGGGTGGGCGTCTGCCTTTTATCTCTGGAACTGTATCGCTCTGAGGTCTAACAGTCGACACAGATCCGGGAGGGATGGATGGATCCTCACACACACACCAGCCGACGAATCTGCTTGTGGCCCAAACGAGACGGGAGTGGCATCCGCACCGGTGAGCACCAGAGCCTGACAGGTACTTCTGAGACTTATCGACTGCAGCGGCAATGGAACCCCACCTGGTCACGGTATTGGTGAGCGAAGAGAGGCAAATGAACTTCAGACATTTACATGTACACACAAGCCCTGGCCGCCGCTGCGACCCAAAAGGGCACCCTTGATTGTGCCTCGCTGAAGCACCACCTCTCGGATGCAACGTGATGGAGGCCGACTGGGCAGCATTGTCATCGGTATGGCATTTCAGGGACTCGAACCATTGGATCCGGAATACCATGGCAGCGTTGTTCCGGTGCAGAAGCGTTGCTGCACCAGGGATTCCAGACCCGCCCTCATGCCTTGGATGCCACTGAATGCTATAGCGGAACTGCCGCCCTTGGCTGACACCACCAACCAGGCTGCTCCATCACGATGCCCTCGTCGGAAGAATCACCCCATTCACGCACCTGGACGATACATACCGGCAACTTTCAGCGATCAGCACCAAAACCCCGCTCACCGGTGAGGGTCCTGATCATGCCGCTGCTACGTGACTGGCGGTACCAGACTGTGGCCAGGCTCGGATCTTTTTCTTTTACGAGAACTTCAGACCACCCAAAAAGAAACCGCCCAACTCTCGCAACACCGTCTCTCGGAAATCCGCAGACCATGTCCCGCCTTCGCGCATATCTGCTTCGGCTCGCGGCTACGATGGGAACCTCATCAACCAACTGTGTCGGGATGCCCTTTCCAAGGCTTGTCGCAAAACACTCCTTCCCCGCGACACCTTTTGCGGGGTATGTTCATCGAGGCTCTCTTGACTCAACTTCGAGACATTTCAATGACTCAACCGTCGGACCTCCATGACATACTCCGAGACGGTTTGAATTTTCATCAACCAACCTGGCACCACCTCATCCCCTTTCTTGGCTCTCGATGAGAGGCTCTTCTATGAGTGTGGTAGACTCTGGTCGTACAATGTAGGGATCTGGGAAACTGGCCAAGCATGCGATGTTCGCCTGGTACCACTTCGCCTCTCCTGCCTTGTAACTTCCGCTCTGGCATTCGCACCCATCCGGCTCGATGCTGTGCCACAAGGCCAATGTCACGCAGCTTCGATGGATGCAACTGTCGAGAGTCTCGGTACTCACTGGCGTGTGACATGGTTCTCTAGAAAGACACAGCGATCTCTACAGCCCATACACCAATAACAGGACGGCGTATTTGAAATCAGCCCACACACGGCGCTCAATAACACGGGCTTCCCATGCTATGGCATATCTCCCTCACACACAATCTTCACACTATCTTGGCTAAAGTGAAGGGGGTGTGGCACAACCAATCGAGTTCGAAGTGTTCATTGGCAGAGCCCATAGCTATCACTGCCGAAAAAGAGCCTACAGGCAACGGGAAGTCGAGACGGAACTGATTGGCGATCATGTTTGGAATCAGAGCGCAACCATCCCAACATATGATTTGGAACAAGGAAAGGTGACGTTCCCGGCACTTGTCCACTCCCTCCCCACTCTCCACTCTCCACTCTTTCTTCACCGGGGCCATCAGGTCCGATTCTTAGATGGCGCACTAGCAGATGCTGGCCAAGTCTGCTTCAAAGTAAGATGTGCTTTTATTGCTCGGCATAACTTCCGAACATGTCCGCGCCAACGACATGACGACATCCCTGAAGCTATCTTTCGAGCTCCATGTCGACGGCGAAGCTTTTTCATCAAGGTCACAGTGTTCAAAAAGGAACGCTGAACCTTTTGGTTCGAAAAGCATTGCCGAACAGGACTCTCAACACTACCCCTCTTTCTGCCGTCTCCTTTTCTTGCGCGACCCCAGCAGCCACTCCAAAACGCGGCGCTCCTGGCCAATCTATGGTTCTGGTGGTAGGACAACCTGAGTTTAGGTTGCGCTCCTCTTCACGTCGTCGAAGCTTTGAGCACGCCTTGGTTGTCTTTCGAGGTGTTATCAAGGCTTTTTTTCGGTTGCAGGTTGGTATGACAAGACGAGGCTTTCTGCCTGATACCCATGCCCACCAGCCTGTGCATGCTCATCATTGAGATGGAGCTTTGCCATCACGGGAATTACCTGCCGAGCCCCCTCTCTATCTGGGCTCGTCCCGGGCCGCTGTGGATTGCAGCAAGTGCCAGCTTTCTTCACCCGCCACCTCCCCTCACTCGTGGCGGAAGCAGCACACACACACTCTCTCTCCAACCCTGTCCCCCACACATCACACAACAAAATCATCGAAGAGCAACATCAGGAAGTTTAAACGAAAAGACAAAAAGAAGAAATCATCCACCCGACTCAGGAATGTCCAGGGTTTCATTCGGGAGTATCGTGATGGCAAGTAAAGTACACCGCAACGGCTCGGCCATGCTGCCATCCAGTCACTGCCCTGTTGCCCCTGCGCCGGACCTGCAACTTTTCTTCACCGATGTTGCCTTCGTTCTCTACTTGTCTACGGATGGACCGCACCTATGACTGACCGGTCTTCGGGAGGCGCCGCCAGTTGAATGCCGAGCAACCCATGGCACACGCACACACACACGTACAAACACTCGTGACACAATGGACGAACAGATCAGGGCTGGAAAGGACTGTGCAAATACAATCAAGAGTGATTACACCCGCAAATCAAGACTCGAGGGGTAAAAAACTGCCATTCAGGTTCAAGTACCACACTGTGCTAGGTAGGTATGCAAGTTCTTGCGCCAGACACCACCATCTCTTATCTGTCCCTGAAAAGCAAGACGGCAAAGTTTGGTACAGAGCACATTCTGCTACCACCATAACTCTCTGTTTACTACTCTCCTTTGGTCCTGCGGCTGTTCCTATCAGCCGATTCTTTTGCGATGATATGATTGTTCATCCCGTCTCCGTCCACGGTTCTCAGAGTGGGGGTCCAAATGCTCCCACACTCCCTGTTTGTCTATTCTGTCTTCGTCTCCTTTTCCCCCCCTACTTTGCACGAGAACCAATTGGCAGAAGAACTCAGCCCGTGTCTATGCATCGCCCACACAGCAGTGGCACTCTTCCCGGGTGAATAAGTGGCGAGGAAGACACGGGACATGGGGAGACGGGGAAGCAGGTTGTACATCCTGCCGAGACAGAGCCCACAGGGACAGGTGACAAGAGACGGGAAATACCAGATCCCGCGTGGCATACTTGAATTTTATTCATCCTCAAAGTGGATAGTGGGTGTGGTAGTGTATGATATCTTTCGTGTGGACACCACGGGGTATATTTCCCTTGGATGGGCCAGGTCGGCAGTGTGCTGGCGTCACATTGGGCATCTTGTCCTCTTTTACAACCTTTCCGCAAACGAACGGGACGGTTCGCTTTTGCGCGTTTTATTTTTGCAAAGATATCGGGTATCATCCGTCCATCCCGTCTAGTTCGCCAGATGAGCATACTCCTTATTGAAGGCTCGCCCAATGACCATCCGCCTGACCTCGGACGTTCCCGCCCCAATCTCATACAGCTTCGCGTCCCGCAAGATCCTCGAAGCGGGCATCTCCTCCGTATACCCCATCCCGCCCAAGATTTGGATGGCATCCAACGCGCACTCGGTCGCCCTTTCAGCGGCATAGAGGATAGCTCCCGCGCAGTCCTGAGTGCGGATGTCCCCTTGCTCATCAACGGCCTTGGCCGTGGCATAGGTGTACGCCTTCGAGGCCTGGAGCTTGGTGTACATGTCCGCCAGCTTCCCTTGCACAAACTGGAACTGGGCGATGGGTGTCCCGAACTGCTTGCGGGAGTGGGCATAGGGCAGCGCAACGTCGAGAGCGGCCTGCATCAAGCCCAATGGGCCGGCGGAGAGGACCAATCTCTCCAGGTCCAACCCCTCCATCAGAACCCTAACCCCACCGTTGACTTTCCCCAGGACGTTCTCCTTGGGCACAAAGACGTTTTCAAACACGAGCTCGCCGGTGTTGGACCCCCTCATGCCCATCTTGTCTAGCTTGCGTAGGCACTCGAATCCTTCGAGGTTCTTGGTCTCGAGAATGAAGGCGGTGATGCCCTTTGACCCGCCGTCCGGGACGGTCTTGGCGTAGACGATGATGACGTCGGCGTCGGGGCCGTTGGTGATCCACATTTTGCTTCCGTTCAGGAGGTAACCCCCGTCCACCTCCTTTGCTCTCGTGCGCATAGAGACAACATCACTCCCTGAACCGCTTTCGCTCATCGCCAGAGCTCCAACTTTGGTGCCGGCGATGAGATCTGGGAGAAACTTTTGTTTCTGCTCTGGGGAGCCGTTGAGCTGGAGCTGATTGACGCACAGTTGGGAGTGGGCGGCATAAGAGAGGGCGATGGAGCCAGACGCGCGGGAGAGCTCCTCCATGACGATGCAGTGGGCTTGGTAGCCGAGGCCTAGGCCGCCGACGGACTCATCAGCTGTGATGCCCAGGAGACCGGCCTCGCCGAGCTTGAGCCACATGTCGGGGGGAAATTGGTTGGACTTGTCGGTTTCGGAGGCGACCGACTCGGGGATGGAGCGGCGGACGAACTCTTGGACTGTGGTGCGGAGGTCGGCGAGGTCGGAGTGGGAAGGGGGGGTGAACCCCTCTGGGTGCTTGGAGGAGGCATTGCGCTTTTGGATCTGGGGGGGGGATGGTGATAGTACTCTTGATGTTGAAAGCGCCGCTGTTCTTGAGGTCAGGGAGGCGCCGAGATTGGACGTCCTGGGTAGGCGGGAGAATTGGCGGCGGGGAATGGAGAGGATGGATCGCGGGGTCGTGCGCAACAGCGCGCGGGAGGTTGATGGAGTTGCCATTGTGATGATAGCTTCAGTAGACTGAGTCTCTACAGAGAGGATTATTTGAGACAGAAGGTAAAAAACAGAAAACAAAAGCTGGTAAACTGTCGTCCTCGGATGGCTTTCTCCCTGGCTTACAAGAGGGCCGGCGGTGATCAGAATGCCAAGGCCGCGCAACCCCCGGCAGGCATGCGGGCAGCCGCTGATAGCAGGCGCCTCAGCACAATCGGACTCGGCTTTCAGCGGCCTAAGCCGGCCCAGCTATTGGCAAGCGACCTTCCAGGAACGACTTGGGTGAAGTTGGAGGAGGGGAGAGACGTCAGTGATGATGTTGATCGCGGGTTTGTTCTGCCAGGGCCGCGGTAAACCGCTGAGCCGTGTTCGCGTGCATCCTCGTCTCTTTCCTGGCAACAGATTCTCACGATTGACAGTTTTCCTTTTATGTGTTCTGCTCTGTTCTGTCCCTCTATTGCGCAGCTACTACCTAGACAACAAGTAAACCGTTCGCAAACATGCTCCCCCAAATATCGCGGCAGTTACGTCGCCAATGCCGGCGCAGCCACCCACTCCTCCGCCCAGCATCCTCCTCCGCCCTTCCCTTACTGCCAACAACACCACGGAGAACAGTAGCAACCTTCACCACGCCGCACCAATCCTCCTCCATCTCCGTCATCCCAACCACCGTCGATACTTCCTCCCCTGAATATGCCGAAAACACCAAGCTCATGTCCGAGGCCATGTCTCGCCTCGAATCCCTCACCCGCAAAGCCCACGAGGGCGGGCCCCCAAAGGCCAGGGAAAAGCATCTCGCCCGCAAGAAGATGCTCCCGCGGGATCGCGTAACAGCGCTTATCGACCCCGGGACGACATTCTTGGAACTCTCCCCTCTAGCAGGACACGAGCTGTACCCAGAAGCAGAGGTGCCCTGCGGCGGTATTATCACCGGCGTGGGCGTTGTGGAGGGGGTGGAGTGCGTCATTGTCGCGAATGACAGCACGGTAAAAGGCGGCACTTACTACCCGATCACGGTGAAGAAGCATCTCCGGGCGCAAGAGGTGGCCAGAGAGAACAACCTGCCGTGTATCTATCTGGTGGATTCCGGCGGTGCGAACTTGCCACATCAGTCCGATGTCTTCCCGGACAGGGAGCATTTTGGTCGGATCTTCTACAACCAGGCGAGGATGTCTGCTGCGGGGATCCCCCAGATCGCGGTGGTGATGGGGCCTTGCACGGCGGGTGGCGCGTACGTCCCTGCGATGAGCGATGAGAGTATCATCGTGCAGGAACAAGGGCATATCTTTCTGGCTGGGCCGCCGCTGGTGCAGGCTGCCACCGGGGAGGTGGTCAGTCCGGAGGAGTTGGGCGGGGGCGGGATGCACAGTAGCGTCAGTGGGGTGACGGATTATTTGGCGGTGGATGATGGTCATGCGATTGTGCTGGCGAGGAGGTGTGTGAGTAACCTCAACTGGCCGAAGAAGACGGCGGTGGCGACGGTGCCGGCGAAGACATATGAGGAGCCGGTGCACGACCCGGAGGAGTTGCTTGGGATTGCTAGCACCAACCTGAGGAAGCCACTGCCAATCCACGAGGTTATTGCCAGAATCGTGGACGGGAGTAAATTCAGTGAGTTCAAGAGGGACTTTGGGACGACGCTGGTGACGGGTTTCGCCGAGATCTACGGGCACAAGGTCGGAATTGTGGCCAACAACGGGATTCTGTTTAGCAGCTCCTCGCTCAAGGGGGCGCACTTCATCGAGCTGTGCGCTCAAAGGGGGATCCCGCTGATTTTCTTGCAAAACATCAGCGGCTTCATGGTCGGTAAGGATGCGGAAAGGGAAGGAATTGCAAAGAACGGCGCGAAGCTGGTCACGGCGGTGGCTTGTGCAGATATACCCAAGTTTACGGTGGTGGTTGGCGGTAGTTATGGAGCGGGCAACTATGGCATGTGCGGACGGGCGTACTCGCCGAGGTTCTTGTGGATGTGGCCGAACGCGAGGGTGGGCGTGATGGGTGGTGAGCAGCTGGCCAAGGTGATGGAGATGGTTGGGAAGGAGGTGGATGAGGGGTTGAAGGACAGGATTGAGAAGGAGAGTGATAGCGTCTTCTCCAGTGCGAGGCTGTGGGTGAGTACTTCTTGTCTCTTGCCCTCAGGAGGTATGAAGAGTACATCGCTGACACTGATGCCTAGGATGATGGAGTTATTCCTCCACAACATACCAGACGGTATCTGGGACTGGGTCTCAACGCCGCCATGGGAGGTAGGAACGATGTCAGAGCGGGTGCTACGAAGTTTGGTGTTTTCAGAATGTAATTATGCTTGCCAAAAGCTCTGCATAGTTGGCCTCGGGAGCGGGCGCTGGGGAGCAAGCATGTATTTGGATGATGTAAAATCTATCCTGTCACTGTGTGGCATGCCCGTCGGGGGTAGAGAAACCGCAATCCGACATCCAGTTCGTTTGCTACTCGACTTTCCAGAAGTGCCATCATTTGTGAGGAGTTCATCCGATAATGATGTAGTCAAGCCTTAAGAGAGCCTACGCATCTACTATTCCCCTCACCCAGCCGACCCCTATTTTTTCAGGGGTAAAATTCTAGCTGAAGACCTTTGTTGTCCTCGTGATTGACTGGTTTTGCAAGCGAACCATCTGGACACCTGCCGATCTGCTACGTAGGTGCTCTGTTTTTTTTCCTCTTGTTCAATCCCGAAAAGCGAGAAATCCTCCATTACCATATTTTTACACATAAATGTGGGCTTGAAACGATCCAGATGCGTGTTGAGGCGATTGATCCGCTGATCTAGCCCCCAGACAAAGTGACAGCGCAGGACTGGCGGTCGGAAGCTACCCCAATTTCCCCACACCAGCGACGCTTCCAGGCCTGTAACTTCCCTGTCAAATCCCACCTCAGATGAACCGCTATGGTGGGGGATATGCGGACAAGAGTGGTATAACAAAGCTACCCCGCCCAGCTTTTCAGCAGGCTGCCAAAGGACGACGCCCATGATTAACAGCATACATCATTGAATTGTTGATAACATTCAGAGTCTGTACGATCAGTATATCAACAATCGGAAGCAACATTCATTATCCAGGGGGGAAACACAAGCCATGTCTTCTTTCCAGTCCGGAGCGCGAAGGGCACTGCGCCAAGCCCTCGTCTCCACACGCCAGCACTTGCACCAACAGACAACAACACCAAGACGGGCATCACCACTGCTATCGTCGTCACCAAGATATTTCACCACCTCCTCTCGCCTGTTAAAAGATGAGGAGTCTCCTTCCGGAAAGGAAGGCCAGTACGCCAGGACAGACCACACCATCCAAGTCTCCTACCCTGGTCCCTCCTCGTCACAGCTTCCCCCGGCAGACTCCCTCGTCAAAGGCATCGGCCATGGCGGCGTCCCAACGCTACCTACCTTTTCCCTTCAAGGCAAAGTAGGTGTCGTAACCGGCGGTGCAAGAGGACTCGGGTTGGTCATGGGTCGTACGTCGCCCTCTCAAACCAAACACACAACTTTCTTTCCCCATGTAGAGCAAGCAGACTAACATACTTTGCAGAAGGGATGGTCATAAGCGGCGCCGACCTCGCCATCGTCGACCTCAACCAGGCCGAAGCGGAAAAGCAAGCCGAGCTCATAGTGGAAACCTTCAAGCGTGACAACCCCTCGGCCACCCGCCTGCCCAAGGTCACGGCGCACTACGCCGACGTGTCCTCGCCGGAGTCTGTCCAGTCGTGCATCGCCGAGATTGTCGGCGCCCACGGCAAGATCGACTCGCTCGTCACCTCGGCCGGCTTCACCGAGAACTTTGAGGCGGTGTCGTACCCCTTCGACAGAGTCCAGAAGCTGTGGGGGGTGAATGTCGACGGGACCTGGTTGTTTGCGACGGAAATTGCCAGGCACCTCATGGAGAGAAAGGCAAAAGGGTCAATGGTGTTTATCGGGAGTATGAGCGGGAGCATAGTCAATGTGCCACAGCCGCAGGCGCCGTATAATGCGGCCAAGGCGGCCGTGAGGCACATGGCGGCGAGTCTGGCGGTGGAGTGGGCAAAGTATGGGGTGAGGGTGAATACGATTAGCCCGGGGTATATGCTGACTGCTTTGTGAGTTTTCTTCTTTTCTCCTTTTCCTTGTTCAACTTCATTTGCTGTTTTGGTATTATTTGCTAACGCTGGGGGGAAAAAACGATCTAGGACGCAAAAGATTCTGGACGATAACCCGGACTTGAAGGAGAAGTGGACAAGCTTGATCCCGCAGGGCAAGATGGGCAAGCCTGAAGATTTGATGGGGCCGGTGACGTTTTTGCTTTCGGATGCGAGCAGTTATGTTACGGGGGCGGATTTGAGGGTTGATGGTGGGTATACTTGCACTTGAGAGAGGTAAAGAAGCGTGGGTGTTTGTATGGGTTGGAAAGGAGGCATTAATGATCAATAGGGGACTGGATAGGACGTCAGAGTTTGGGAAAACGGGCATGGTATCATTTAGACAGGTTAGAGCGACTGAACTGGTTTTAGTTTTCTTCACTCTTTCGACGAGTATCTTGTTCATTATTAGACCACTATGAAATTCGATAAAGAACCCCGACTCGGAGATGTAGACCGGACTGACTTAGTTACATAGCCGTGCCGCAGAGGAAATGGAAGAGTGACTGCTATACTAGATGTGGTAGGCCATTGGAAGATGATGACTCGACGTGGCAAGCTCTTCAGAAGGCCTGGCAAATCTGTTTCAACGACGTACCTTTGATTTACGTCTAATAATTACCATAGAACATACCTATATCAGCGCCTGTCAATTAGGTATCTTCGACCTTCTACCATAAGTATCAACCTGTTTTCTTTTGGCCCACAAGATGACAGTAAGCTTGACCACCGCCACCACCTCCTCCGCCTCGTGAAAAGCTCACCGCCATCTTCACCATTGTGCATTGACCGAAAGGTTGCATTCAGGGACAAGGCAAAGCTCTCTGATAATGCATCATCGCCAGAAAGACGCCCACACCTTTCTGCCCTCAAAAGCGGGCCGTTTCTGACAGCTCATATGCATTGTTGATCAAGGTTGCAGCATCTCTCTACATCCCTTGCTGGTATGCACTTCAGACCAGTGAGCTGTGGTATAGGTAGCCGGAATGTGACGAGAGCGGCATTTTTGGGAAGTGGCGAAGCTGAATAGGTACGTACTTGTGCAGAGCAAGAGCTTTTGGGTTTTGGAAAAGAGAGAAAAAGCAACGACAAGTTGTGTTGATCAATGATCCACCAAAACATGGCTGGACAAAACCATCGGTGGCAGTGTACATGTGTAAAGTGCCCGGTCTCAAGCTACCTGAGTTTGTATGAACTTGCCGGACACGTCTACATGTAAAGAGTACGTACCTACTGAGGTAGTATTCCCTTTACCCAAAAAACCAAAGAGAAACAAACCTTGATCATCTGATCTATTGTGTGTCACCTTGTGGCATTCTTGGTTCCATAGCACACACAAGTCATACAGGCACAAAACAGAAAACTTCTGACAAGGCAGTCCCTGATTCTCTACGTCGACCCCCCTCTTAGCCTGGCCCAAAAGAAGTACGAAGTAACATGCCCACAAATTTCTTCGGCCCCTCCCCCTCAGTTTTCGAGTGAGAGAAGAGAGATATTGCGGTTGAGCTCGTCATGTTCTGATGGGCCAATGGATCGGGGTCATGTCCTGTCACAAGACTTGTTCCCCGCAGAGCCTGGGCAGATCAGTAGACCCGAACCAGGGGGTCGAAGAAGAAAGCTGTTTACATGAAAAGAAAAAGAGGGGGAAAGAAAAAAAGACACTTCATCATGAGATGTTGGCACGATCGAGACCGTCACCGTCCAAGCGGTTTGCTTACGTACCGTAAACCGGGCTCGTTGCGGGAGACCAACAAGGGGTTGTTTTCTTTTGCGTTTGCGACTTCTTGGTGCGGGTAGGGCTGTCTTTTTCCAAGACAATATTTGGCGGCAAAAGGTAGTCAACCCTCCCCCGCACATACAAAAGCGGTGAAGTGTGTTTCTCTCAGCTCAGAGGAGGCTGGATGGATGGGGCGCTGGTTCGCGGACAGAAAGGTCTGGGGAAACCTGGAACCTTGTATGTATACCCCTTGTCCGTGATAATCCGGCGTTTATAAAATAAGTGGACAGAAAAACGCGCTGTGCTTGTCCTATATAGGGCAGGCCTGGAATTAGCCGAATCCGTCCCACTGGGGTGGTGGGACATCGGTCCCAGGCTCCTACACTAAAAGTGCCAGCTGCTGTGTGACAACAGAAGGGAGTCATGGACAAGCGGAATGGACTATCGGTTATTGTTGGCGAGCAAACCGGCTCAGACATCACTTTGTTTCTCAGTCCCCCAAACCACAGCAGAAAAGAAATGTGATGGCGATCCTGAAAGGGGAGAGGCTCCGTGCAACCTTGTCCTTCCCCCCGCCACGCCCTCCAAACACGGGCGAGGGGTTGAGCGTGGGGGGCGATATGGCGGCGGTATGGCGTTGATGTCGTGGAAAAATCGTTGGCATTCCGAGCTCTTGGTTTATGCGTAACCGTCGGAGCCCCAGCTGAGCTCGTAATAGGCATGAGGCGGCAACTCAACGCAGATCCGCCCGAGAGCTGAGTCGCACGGGCAGAAGAGGTCAACCACGGACGTGACAGAATCACAGATCACACAGACCGCAGACCGCAGACCGAGGGAGGGCCTCCGAGGAGACGATAGACCCTGTGCGAGACGGGCTGGCTGCCCAAGTAACACCTTGAACCCCACGTGTGCCGTCGTCAGGTGTGCTTGTTCCCACAAGAATGCGTAATCTCGCCCACCGGTGACCGGAACTGGAGCGAATTCCGTGGTGTTTTTGAGGTGGTGGAAGGTGGTTTATCTCTCACAGGACAGTGTCCGAAGAAACAAAGCAAGGACGCCTCATCTTTTCCCCGCAGGGGGAGGCGGTGAAACGGCAGCGTGTGCTTCTTTCCTCGCTGTCTCGGCTCTGGGGTTCTCATGAGGAAGGCAGGCAAAGACATCTCCTCTTCCGAGCACCTGCTTGATTCGGACGGTGATATCATTGCGGTACGCCCTTAGTGCCTGACAGTGTCAGGTGCTAAAAAAGAAGTCTTGGGTCGTTGGGGTTGTCAAGTGGAGCCGGGGCGTTCCTCTGTCAGAACCCCGCGATGTGGATGGAAAATGTCAAATGGCATTTGGTCAGAAGGTCACGATGCCAGCGCCCCATACCAAACCAAACTCCCGCTTGCCAATCCCGGTCCGTCCCCGGCTTTCTGCTGATCGACTCACCGGATCGCATCTGCAGAGCCACCTGAAGCCCTACACTTTAGGTACAGATGTCCAGTGCGAGCCGGGAGCTCCCAGGCCTTGTCCTTGGCTTCTGGGGGCGTGTCCAGTGAGTGCCTGACATGCGCTAAAGCCCCTGCTCAATTGCACCTTCCGGGGGGCCACCTCACTTCAAGTGGTCACTTTCTTCTTTCTCTCCAAGATGTCCGAGCCTCTCACTCTCTTTCTTTTTTCCCCCCCCTTGTTTCTTGTTCTATACCGACAATCTGAGCACCTTCCTGCGAGCTATCGGTCCTTGGTTCAGGTTTTGGTTCCAGATGCAGCGAGTGATGGAATTAGTTTGCGTCTCGCTGGCATTGCCACTGCAATAAGCTTTCTGTGGTTTTGCTTGTTGGCTGCTCCAGTCGCTGGCCCCCGTGCCTTGCTCAATCTCGTCGTCCCAACCCAATCCTCATGGAGCACCTGTTCTGCCTTCTTCACTCGACTGGACATCGGACGGCTCTTCCTTTGCTGCCTCGTGGTGCTCCCTCGTGCTGAAAAGAGAGTGGACGAGGCGGGAGCAACCACAGCGAGGGCAATCACCAGTGCCCTCACCAAACACTCCTTTTGATAACGGTCCGACTCTCGTTTGTGAACGGTACGTGGACGGTTGTGGAAAGGAAAAAAAGCAAATCAGCGCGTCGGGAGGGTATTTTGCTTCTGGTTTATGGCCCCGGATTTTCAACCCCCAGTCGATCCCCCGAGACACAACGACGCTCACACCTTCCGACCCGCCAGCCACCAGCTCCTTTAAAATTGGTCACTCAAGGCGTCAGTGAGTGTGTCGTGTTGAACAGGGGGCCTTTGCCAAGCTGCTCGAAGCCGTAGGTAATGCGTACGGGGTTAGCCCTCCCCCCCGTTATACACCAACTTCGTCACATCTTGACCGCGCACGGCGAGTCATCCATAAGCTCCAGATACAAGAGCTCATGTTGACCGTCGCTGTCTCAAATGCCGTCTGCAGATTAGCTGGTGTGCCTTTTGGAGCAACAACTGACCCTTATCTTTTGCCCAGGTCATCGCCCTGCTCTCTCTCTCTCTCTCTCTCTCTCTCTCTCTTTCTCTCTTGCTCCGCCCACCCCGCTGGCCCTCGTTCTCGGATTCAGGCTAGCCTCATGCTGTTTGTCTGCTAGTCCACCTTTTCTGGAAATGTCTATCTGACTTGGCTTTACTCTTCATCACCAACCACCATCCTCACCTTCGCTATCATGGAGGCCATGGCCATGGCTATGCTTTTGCCCAAGGGCATCGTCGAAAACACACGCGAGATATACAAAGAGGTGGCTAGCTATCCCATCGTACCGCCAGAGAAATTGTGGCAGTACTGGAATGGTATGTGAACCAACAATACCGTTGCCAAGCCCGCGGACTAACACATACCTCTCAGTTTACACAACAACTTCGCGAAAACTTGTTGACCCGACTGCCTACCGGTTAGAGCATTTCTGGTGGCATGTCTGGGGGAGCAACAGACGATACTTGAGCGGGCCCACACTCGCCAGGTTATTCGAAGATATCTCTAATGGTCCAACGTTCGTCCCTCTGCGGTCTAATAGAAACAGATATGAAGGGCCCCATGTATGCATCTCCCATGCCATCCTGCTCGATATACCGCTGACAAACTTGAAAGGATACCAGAAGCAACACTCGCGAACCTGACAGGCGGGACTCGAAAGGGGCCTTGCAACAGGACCAGCCGAATTCAAGACCCGATCAGCAGAGGTCAGCTCCTGTTGGGGGTATGAAGCTACCGACACCATCGTCCTCGAGACCGCCCCCAGCCCACCCTATCTTGAAGAAGACCAGGGGACCTTCTGGTACGCGACCGAGACCAACGGCTCGGTTTGTTGACCCGTCTGCATTTGAAGAGGTTATCATAACACCAGTGACGAAACTGAGCGCTCCGCCACAGCTAGCCTCTTCACCTCAGGGCAGGAAAGCCACACAAACAGATAACGCAGTAGCCGCCGCCACAGCGATGCCTATTAGGCCAGCTCCTAATTCAATGGACATGCCGCCGCCTCCTAAACCTTCACGTCGTGCAACAGAGATGCCTCCGCCGCCAAAACCCTCGTCAAAGCGGAACAAAACGCCTTCGTCAGCGGTGGTTGCGACCCAAGCAGGGGTCCGTCCACCGCCAATATCGCCAGCCAGGGCCGAGAGAGCTGCACCGCCGACAGGGAAAAGAATTCTGGCTAGTACAGCGAAATCAAAGCGACGTCCGGTGATGTCGAGAAGGCAGAGTTCCCAAAGCTCAGGGGGCACGGGAACACGCGTCGTGAGCCCTGCTACTGCCGCGCTGGTGAAGCAAGTGGTGGCTCAAACGTCCAAAGCGCAGGCTGGAGCTGGTAACCAAGACTCGGCGATAGTCTCGTCGTCGACGGAAAGCCAAGGTGTTGGTGCTCCCATCAGTGAAAAGTCGGCTGGCAAACGGCCGGCAAACGAAGCACAAGCTCAACGAGCCACTGCTCCGCATAATGTAGGGCCACTACCTAACCAAGCGGACGGTCCTGTTGACCGTCCACTTTTACCACTACAAGCGAAGCCGGGCCCCCAAATACAAGTTGGCTTTCACCCACGATCAACCTGGGACGCCAATGCGCATACACAGAATCCACAACCGCCACCCAAGCCCCGAGTTCCCGGAGGTTTTGTTCAAGATCGAACTCAGCGCTCCAGCTTCAGCGCCCGGCGATCAGCCCCCATGATGGCAGGATTTGTGACCTCGGTCAACACAAGCCCACTCCGAGGATCAGGAACAGCAACAGCGCCGAAAATGGTCCGTTCACGTTCCAACAACATGGACAACAACAGCCGTCTATCGCTCATGGCCATGCCA
Source organism: Triangularia verruculosa (assembly GCA_033296885.1). Classification (NCBI taxonomy): domain Eukaryota; kingdom Fungi; phylum Ascomycota; class Sordariomycetes; order Sordariales; family Podosporaceae; genus Triangularia; species Triangularia verruculosa. The sequence continues at coordinate 172,433 of MU863921.1, read as the reverse complement.
ACAGGCGTCACCAGTGCGGTGGCGACGACGACGACGACGACGGCGAGGGGACAGTTTGATTCCGAACCGGTGACAATTGGGCCAGTGGTGCCCGAGGCGAGGGACATACCGGACAGTGTGATGTCGAGGCGCTTTACCTCCAACCGAGTGCTGGAGCCGTGTTTCACGCCCACGCCACCGAATCCGGCACCGCCGATTCCATTTGGAAGGTCAAAGAGCCAGCTGCACCTGCTGCTGGAAAGGGAGAAGATGAAGAAGGGGGATCTAATCTAATCAATCTGATATCATTAATTAGGAAGAAGGGGGTGTTATTTGGTATGTGTGTGACGGAAATGTATTCTTAACTTGGGGCTATGGATTTGGGAAACCTTTGTGTGTTGTGTTGCGTTTATGATGTTTTGTTTATTCTCTTCCTGTCGACGATTTTCTTTTTTCTCTATCAAAGCGATGGACAGAGGGCGGTTTGTTAAGTTCATGGTCACAAACAAGGCAAGGGCAGGTCACAGATACCCCCTGGGCGCAAAGGTCAAAGTTGGAACTCTTACGGCACACGAGTAAAAAGGTTGGGAAGAAGGGAAGAGAAGGAGAGCACGTTTCAGGGAAGTCTGTTTTTGCTTGTTTTCCCCCTCACATATTGATATGTATCCTTACCGGGGGGGTGTAATTTTTGTATGTGTTGTGTCGGCAGGCACGGGTTTACATTGGTGAATTGCACAGAAACAGTCGGTTCAGTCGATGTTAACGCAGTGGCAGAGAGCCTTGGGAATCTCACGGTTAGCATACATATATTAACGTGGCTTTCCGGTGGATTTGGACAGAGGTTGATGATGTTGGTGGGCATTATGAAGAGAGTTGGGTTGAGCTACTATATATAGCTGCCATTTGACATGGTTGGTTTGCACAGTTTGAATAAAAAAAGACATATATTATCAATAAAAGAACTACCAGTCAATCGGTGGTGTAAAGGGGTATTGTAACAGCATGTATCTCCCATCACCAACGAGCGTGCCCTCCTCCCAGTTTTGTATACGCGATGTGTTTGAAAACGAATCGTCCTCTCCCTCTTTCTTCTTAGCCCTCTGCCCAACTCCATTAATTCATTATTGCTCCTCTCTTCCCCCCCCCCCCCCCAATGTGTCTCGTTATGATTACTCGTTGCCAAGTGATGCCCCTTCTGTAACTGTTGTTTCCATCTCCTAAGGTCAAGTTTCCTATCTTTGCCCCACCCATCCTTCCATGTCCAATTGCCGAGATATCCTACAAAGTCTCAAGACTCCCTTTGACCGTACTGGCCAGGTTGACTCGTGACCAACCGCTACTCATCAAGCCTAAACATCCTTCTCAACCCCCTAAATCTCTTCTTCTTTGGCGTTCCCCCGTCAGCCGTGCCGGTAACACTACTCCCGTCCACGCTTGGGGCACCCGTCGAAAAGGCTGGCCGTTGTTGCAGCTGATGCTGCATTAGCCCTGTCCCAATATTACCACTGCCACTGCTCAGAGTCCGGGTACCCAAATTCCCACTAGTAGAAGGTCTCCTGGGCTCTCCGTCCTCATCAAGCGGCATCTGCATTTTCATCAGCGGCGGCTGTTGGACGCTATGGCTATGGCCATGTCCAAAGATTCCCATTCTCTTTTGAAGTTTAGGGCTTCTCTGATGTGGCGGGGTTTGGGCCACTGCTGGCTCAGGTTCGGGCTGGGCTTCGACGGCGGGAGGTTCCTCTACTATGGGCGAGATATCCTCATCCCTGGTAGCCCGCAGCTGTTTCGCGTTGCGCTCCAATTTGGTATCCCTTCTCGCTGGGCTGTCTGTCGCACTGGAGCGTGAGATGCCGCCAGAGGAAGAGTCGTGCTTTTTGCGGCGGAGGACCGACATGAGACTGTTCCGCCTTGTAGCACGCTTACCGTCTGGGGAGGCCGCGCCGGAAACAGGAGGAGCTGGGTCTGCCCCCAAGACTGGGGCAGTCTGAGAGGTCGGAAGGATGCTACCCCTGCCGGACCGGACTCGGCGGAGTGAGGTGTCAACTGCCAGCGCGGGCTGGGCGGCGGGGCTTGAGATGTCCGGCTTGGTTGTGCCGTTCGCTTTGGCATCTAGGCTCTCTTCTGACTCCTCGAGCTCTTCCAATAAGGCGCTGCTGGCAATAGACCCAGAATGTTGGTGGCCGCGTCCACCGCCTACTGCATTGGGTGCCGACTTGGACTTTGGCAACAGGAGTGGCGTTGGTGCAACATCATCATCACTAGAGTCCCCGAACCGGCTTTGAAATCCACAAACGCCTCCATCTTCGTCACTTGAGTCGGCGAACCGGCTTGAGAATTTGCCCGTAGCCTTGCTCTTTGTAACCTTGGCAGCGCCCTTTTTACCAACAAAACTTGGCATGCGCATTCCAGTTGGGCTCTTTCTTCCTTCGGTAGACGAATCTCGCAGGGTCCTTCGCATTTGTGTGGTGGGGGCGGAAGCCTCCACGCTTTGTTTGGAAGACAACGAGGTAATCGAGAACCGTTTCGAAGATCGGTCGGTTGGTGGCGAGTTCGGTCTCATGGACATGCGGAATCCTGCGCCTGCTTCGCTTCGTGGTCTCGACCTCTTGAAACTGCTTTCACTTCCATTGGAGTCTCGCCGGCCAAGAGCTGTTGGGACACTGTTGGTCGGAAGCGCTGCTGCTGCCCGTCGCTGGCTTTCTGTAGATGTAGAACTGGCAGCGGCGGCGGCACTTGGCACCGAACGTCTAGCTGGCGATGTGTCAGCCGGCCGAGTGTCGGATCTCCGGGTGTCTGTACTGCTTGACCGTAATGACTTGCGTAGACGAGGCCCCTGGGTAGAAGCGACTTGTTGCTGAGGATCTGTGCGCAAAGTCCTTCTCATGGTTGTCGGAATAGCTACTTCTTCCTCGGTCCATTTCGTCCCCGGCTTGATCATATAGCTGCGCTCTCGGTTGAGCGCGACAGTTTCTTGCTCTCTTTGCTGCTGCGCTGCCATCTGCTGTGCCATATGAAGTGCTAGCGCTTTGCGCTCCGAGTTTCTTCTTTCAATCGATTTCTTCTTCTTAGGCTTGGGCTCAGATTGCACTTGGTCCAAGTCAGCTTCTACTCCAGCCTCTTCCTGTGCCTCCTTTTCCAGTTGTGTTCGCTTCTCTGCGCTTAGACTTCGCCAATAAGCCTTGGCCTTCTCCCACTCGTCTTGTGGGCTTTCTGCAGGCGGGCTCTCGACGGCAGTGGTTGCTGTAGACATTTCGGTTTGGAGATTCGGGGCGGCCGCAGCGGGTTTGAAAACAGGCTGTGCTTCTTGGGGCGTTTGATGGGAACTGGAATCTGGTTGAAGTGGTCTTTCCACCACGGCATCAAGTGACAAGAAACCATTACCTTCCATGTCAGAGAGGTCCTCGTACGCGTCACTATAGATGCTGCTCTCAGAGTCGGTAGATGTATCCTGGCCTGTCAAAGGGATAATCTTTGGAGAGGGCTGTATCGGAGGTAGGTTCTGTACATCTTCGGTGTTCCCCGCCGCATCCTGCTGAGGAACGGAGGGGTCCGACTCATCCTCAGGGAAGCCACCGGGCACGTCAAAGAACACTTCTCTGAGCGACTTGTCTTCAGCCATTGCGGGTGGTGTTGGCTGGATGACGGAGACTTGTGGAACTTCTGGTTTGGGTGCGGGGTCACTGAACGGTTGCTGAGCAGTTGGAGTGGCGTTTTGAGGGCCAGCTGAGCCGTTCGAATAGCCCGGTTGAGTTTTGGGTGGCTCCTGAGGTGCAAAGTCGTGTATTGAGGTCTCAGCTTGTTCGTACTCTGACTGTGTGGTAGCCAGGGAGCTGTCGCTGTCCGTATCACTGATGTAGCCGCTGCCCTCAACGCTTGTTACAACAGGAGGTAAAGGTTCTCTGAGCCTCGAAGTATTTGCAGCGTGGGTGCGGCGCTCGTCATATTCTTGGGAAAAGATACCGCCAAGTGCATGGTCATTGCTGGACCCAAGCGACGGGCTGGGAAGAAGTGCAGTCGTAGCAGAGCCCGTAGAGCTATATGTATCGGTGTTGGGTCGAACAAGTGGTCGTTCTACATCTTCCTCCAATCGCGTCTCTCTGGGCTTGCGTTCTCGCACGCTCCCGAAGCTCGGCAAAGCCGGCCGCGGCTTCATAATCTCATCATCATCCAGAGACGGTATATCCTTATTGACAAGGCTGAACCACCGCTGACGGTTAGTCTCGGGAGAGCTTGCTGACAGCGGTGACATGCTGCGAACTTCGGGCGAAGTGCTGATAACATCCTGACTATCATCGAAGCTGACTCGGACAGACTTCTTGCGAATAGGAAGCTCGTGGTTGGCGCTCACGGATGCATCCGACGATGAAGGTGAGGCGCCACGAGAGGGGCTCGAGTGTTTCAAAGCTGATTTTCGTGGTGAGATTGACCGAGGAGGAGGCGAGTGCTTAACCGTCAAGTTTTCCTGGACGGGCCCGAAATGCGCTTGTCGGACAGGGCTATTAGAAAGACTTCGTTCATGTGCCACGTGAACCCGTCTCGCGTCCACTGGCGAACGAGTGTCTCGTACGGGGCTTGGACTGGCCGGCTTCGATATCTCGACAGATGGAACTCCGAAGTCGGTATTTGGATACACCTTTTGCCGTGTTGGAACCGCATCCAGCGTCTGAGAAATAGAGGAAGCTTTGGCCTCTGGGTTGAAACTGCCAACCGTGTTTTGCCGTGTTGGAACAGAGTCCAGGGCGTGTATTAAATAGTTCTTTGAGCTGTGATTATGCCCCGATTCCTCTGGCTCCGGCTCCTCTTTCACAACTGAAGGCTGCCTCCTGACTCCCTGCCATCCTGCGTCCTTTGTAACTTGTGTTGCGGGTGAGGTTATTTGTGGAGGGCCATGCTGCTCGAGCCTCTTCGCATCTAGTCTTGGTGAACTGATGATTGCCTTGACTGCCGGCTCCTCGGGGTCTTCCTGCACGTGTACTGGAAACTGGGGTGCTGATATACGCTCTTCAACTTGAGCCGGTGTAATCTGTACCTGGTTCTTAACTACCGGGGGACTGGTAGAGACTGTGCTTTTGGCACGGCTCACTGTCCCTGCAGCAAGATACGACCCGGCCTTTTGGGGTGTCTTCTTTCTTCTTTTCGAGTTGGTGCGTTGTTGCGGGGCTTCATATTGAGCGGGATACAGATCTGATCGCGGGACCATGCGCCTCGAGTTAGGGTCGTATACCAAAATCTCGTCAGAGGACGGATTGGAAGCCGATCGAGTTCTTGGACTCGCCACCAATCTCTGACGGGCAGGTTGCTCCTTAGCTCGTGACATCTGTGCAGGTGATCTAACCTCCGCGGGAGATGCTGAGAGACTGAAACGAGCTGGACTACCGACTGAAATTGACCCTTCTGTGGGAGACACTGGTGGAGAACCAACCCTAGTTCGCTTGGGGTAAGAGAAGTTGATCGATGACGCTTGACTATCCGGCCTCTGGATCTCAGACACGGCCTCATGCTCTTGTTGCGGAATCTGTGGTGGACTTGATGGAGGGCTGGCCATCGCAGGATCCGTCCTACGGATATTGGCAGGATCGCCCACCCTCGCGGCACCGAACCAGGATGGCGCGTCTTCTGAACCGAGCCTCTGAGACGCAAGGCGTACAGGGGTCGTCCCCATTCCTAAGCTCTTGGACTTTTGATGTTGGGTTTTTGGTGATGCGCCGATGTCTTTCGGGAGCGCCGGCACGGGAGGCGCATCGTAACTAACGGATTGGGTTTGTCGATGCGGACTTGGACTTCGAAAGGTTCGCTCGGTCATGGATCCACTGCTTCCGCGCCGCTGCAGGTTCGGCCTGCCTTGTATTATTGGTGATGCCGTCCGTGATGATGAGGCGACAGATGCGCTGCGGCGTAGAGTTCGCTTCGTTTGCACATCGGCTACCCGTGTTGGCGTCGTGGGTCGCGCGCGAAGAGCGGCGGCGGCGGCGGCAGCCGATAATGGAGAGCTGGACTCATGGCGTTTGAAGACGGCAGCGGCCGCGGTAGCAGCATTCGGATCAGCCGTCGCCGCTGTCAGGGGCTGTATGAGGAAGGGCATTTCTAGTCAGCTTATGATGTCTTGGCCCGTCGCGATGTTCACAACACTGGCTTCAATCAAATTTCTTGGCAGGGACCACTCGGCCTCTAGCGGGGGCATTCGCCAGAAGCTATAGGAATGAGAAGACTCGACAGTGATCTGTGACAATTGAGGCACGCTAGAGACGCGATGCCAATCGATAATTGAGCTGTGCGAACCATTGCACCCGGAGAAAGGTGCGTCAAAGGAGCGCAGCAGGAACAGAATACAATGACGACATACCGGATTGGGCGGCCGAGGATGCCTTCGGGAGCCAAACATCCTTGCAGATATTTTGGCCTGCCCGGGCTTGTGAGGCTACCTCGTCGAGGCGTTCATGGGGTTTTCTGCGAGTTCGTTCAATGGAGGACACGGGGGCAGCGTTTGTGGTGTTTTGCGACAACGTGGGACGGGATTGCTGAGGAAGAAAGGGATTCCAAGACGGGGTGAGAATTTGATGACGGGACGGCGCAGCTTCCCCCAGCTGTTTTAGGTGTCGTATGGTCCATGCAAAGCTCCCCGTCATCTTGGTCGGCGGCGAACCGGGGGGGCGGCTTACGCTAATTCTTTTGAGCTCTCCACGCCATCCCGATTCGCGAGCAACTGGTCCATGTCTGGAGTGGACACTGCCAACCCAACTGGGCGTCCGATTCCTGTTGGTTTATGCGACACCAACCATGCCTGCAGTCTCTCAACAGAGTGGGAACACGACATCAGTTGAACTGTAGTCGAGACACATTGTCACGCAACAAGAAGCGCACAACGTCCACCGGTTTCCTGTCTCCATTCTGCTGTGACGGCCTCGCCGATCTCGTGGTAAAGTAGCACCGTTGTGTAGATACATGCTCAAATCTTCAGACGGCTGCTCAGCGCTACTGGGATGCCTGATGCTTTTAGTTTTCTTTGGATATCACGTTTCCACAATGCTTCTAGAAGCTGTAGGCTTTGACCAGCTGAGACCACCTACAGACGAACTAGGTGTCTCACAACCTCTCATATTAGGCTGTCAGAGCTCAGTGATCATGAATGTTCGGCCTTTTCTTTTTTAGACCAGGACGGAAGACAAAAAACCAACCATAAACAAACAGACTGTGGATTATACTAATGTATCTAATCTATCGCTTCTCTAATACAAAACTAACACTACCGATATTTGGCCACCAGACTACAACAAGTGATCCAGTCCTTAAACAGACAGGGCAATGCCATAGAAGGCCTGATTTTGTGTGTATTCAATACAGTTCTGTACACGCAGGAGGGGAGTTTGATAGGTAGGGTAAAAGCAATGATGCAATGCTGAACATCAGTCCATCATATTCATGACGCCATGGCTGTAGAAAAGACACCCCTCCGATCCATCCCGCCCGCCAGCCTATATCTCATGAGGCAGATAACCAATTAGCAATATTTTGCGCACTAGGCATAGGAAATCTGTAAGAACGCTTATCCATGCTGCCGTGAGAGACAAGATAGTGGCGGGTAAAACTTGGTGGAGGGGGCCTTGGTTATGTTCCCGGTATTGCATGGTTACCGGGGCGGACTGGGAATTGCTGATGACGGTCAGGCACCTCGACAGGGCTGTCGGGATATCCATCTTCTTCACCCTCGTACTCCTCGTCCTCGTACTCTTCCTCGTCATCGTAATATTCCTCGCTCTGCGTGCCTTGACTGTAAGATGGCCCTAGACTATCCGCAGCTGGAGCATCCTGCACCGCGTTGTTGTTCTTGTTTGGGAGTTTGCTGTTTTTCTTCCCCTTGTGCTTTCCCTTCTTCATCCTCTCCCATTGAGCCCGTCGCTGTTGTTCCAGCTGTCGTTGCTTACGATCCTTCATCTCGTACTGACGAATGAGAGCCTCGGGTGGACGCCCAAAGATATCCTCGTACTCACAAAAGTGGCAGATCCAGATATCCTCAGGCTTTGGAGGGTGGCGTCTATTCTCCTCTTGCTTCGCCCGGCGGCGTGCTCGAGCAGCAGCGAGGTACTCTTTGGCAGCACTGCGGCGTGCAGGCTTGGACTTGGGAAGCGGTTGTGCATGGTTGTTGACTCCCGATTTGGAAGTTGTATCCTTCGGCAGAGCGTCCGCGGGTTGGGTCTGAGCCGGCGGAGCATAGGCGGTTTGCGGGACCTGAACACCACGGCTAGTATTGTCCATGGGGTACCGGATGTTCATAGACTGCTGCGGTGGGAGCACTCGCCCCGGCCAGGCAGTGACCGCGGAGGCACATGTAAATGTGAACTGACTAGTTGCCGGAGTCCGCTTCGTATTCAGCTGCTGTTCCAGGAGGCTGATGTTCTCTTGGCCTTGGTGAGGGGCCAGCTTCTCGGCGTTGGCAATGGCATTGGATATGATGCCGGTATTTTCAGCTAGATCAGGGCAGGTATCAGCACGAAATGTCATTCCAATAAAGCATCGAGCCAAGACACTTACTGGTTACAGAGGCCCACTGCACGGGACGCGCCTTGCCATTTCTCCCGGCCCAACTGTTGGTCGTATCCGGCAATGGCCGGAGCGGACTCCGTCCGCTTCTCGGACGTCCATATCGCCCACGTCCAGGCCCTGCCACGTTATACATATTGTACATGCCGTAAATTCCTCTGTACCCAGGCCCATAGTACGTTGTGCACCCCGGTGATGTTCCATCCTGGCCGTCTAGGGGCTGCACGCCGAGCGAATGTGAACCAACGCCCGGCAATGACTCAATGGTGTGGTGTTGCCCATTTGGCATCATGTCAGCAGCTGATGGGATTTTGCGCTTCTTTTTGTTGTTAGTGTGTTCCAAGCTGTCGTAGCCGTCGGCTGAAGATGATGCTGAAGTCGGCGGGTATGACATCCCGTGCCTGCCAATATCGGTCTTGACCACTGGCCGTGAAAGTCTGCCTGAGGAGTCGAGGGGCGCTCGGTTCGCGCGCCTCAGCGCAGGATCGTCTGCGTCAGATCCGGTTCGTGACTGTTGACTGGGCTCGCCGGTGACCTGGGATGTATTTGCTCCTGTTGGAGGGCAAGGGTAGGTGAAAGGCGGCGGCACCGTCTGCGGGACTCGAGGATATTGGATCGAGCTGGCGGCTTCGGCAGAGAGGCGCTCCCGTAGCGGTCTCTTGGGCAAGGGCCGTATCGGCCGACCGGCGAACAGCGTAGACACCGTGTCGGCAGACATTTCGGAAAAATGTTCACGTCCTGTTGTCGAACGATGAGTCAACAAGGTCAGCTTGAGAATCCAACGGCCGATGTAGTAACCGAGTAGGACTGTGAGGAGGTCGATCCAGAAGCCTCGAAAGGCCTGCAGATCAGGAAATCGCCACATGGTGGATGGCAATTGTTCGTGTTCGGGGAGGGAAAGGGTTGTTGACGACGCGGTAGAAGGGAAGAGGGGCAAGTAGCGAGTTTGCAAAGGCAACAGCACTACTTTCGCACCCAGCAGTGTTTCCTTCCCAGATTACAAAGGGTGTTGCGGTGGGAAGGATGGTCCAACATGGGAAGGAGCACATCAACCTACCCGTCAAGATTCACATAGTACCCAGAAACCCAAACCCACGGCTTGTCGAAAGCTAGGTAGACGACCTACCCTGACCACTACCAGCTGCAGAAACCCCTCCTTGAATCTCTTGGTTTGCTTCGTCTGGAACTGAGCAAACTTGAAGACAGCTGGTTTCTTGTCTGGCTCTTCTGTATACTTCTCGGGGGCGTGGCCAGCAAAGAAGTCTCGACAATCAAGCTCAGTGAGGGGGGCTCGGTTGGCTCTGCTGAGGTCGTCGACGACAACAGGGTTGGTGCTCTACACAAAAACGATGCGTCAGCGTTCCACTCTCACCAACAGGGTCGCCGAGCAGCGACATTGCACCAGCACCATCGAGTTGGGTTTGGTCAGGTCTATTGCCATCCATCATCGATTCCCATGGTCGGCGACAACAATGAGGGGCAGCAACACCAGGGGCCAGTGAAGAGCGAGAAGGTAGAGGATAAATAGCTGCCGCGTGAGGGCTGATCGCCTGGGGGTAACCCACCTGTAAGTCCAAGGCAAAACTCAGAAAGAGGAGGCCGATGATAACGTCAATAACCAAAGCAAAACAGCTAGCAACGAAGCTTCCAAGGTCGAGTCCGATGGCAACGGACGGTGTTCGATGAGTGCTCGGTCAGTGAATGGAGAATGAGCGAACAGTGTTCAGTGCTGGTAGTCCATGACCTGGACGAGGACAAATTACATAATCTACCTCCCTGCCCGCCCCTCCCCTCCTTATCGTCGTCTTATCAGTTTCTCTAGCGTTCTCCGAGGATAACCCGTGAGCTGTTAGCGCGGGGCTTCAATGCACGTCCCTCCGCACTGTGTGACTCCAGGGCTTCCAGACCCTTGCTCCAGAAGGGCAATTCAGCTATGGACAGTGAATCATTGAATGAGAGCGGGGAACTAACGACGTGTATATGGGAGCGTCATGATTGGATATTGAAATGTTGGGGTATGGGGATATAGGAGTCCGAAGGGGTAGATTCAGAGCGAAGACCTCAAGCCCGAAGGCATGTGAAGCAGGCTGACTTATCGGTCCATGGCATAGCCAAGATGGCCTGGGTTTAATCATATATTCCACAACACAGTACAAAAGATATTTTTGGCCTTGTTGACAGAAAAGAGAATCGAGTTATATCTAGGTCAGCACTGAACCAGGTCAAGATCTCCCAGGCCCGACGGTAACGTGGATGTTCTCCAACATCATGAGCACCTTGGCCTGCAAGAGCCTCCTTGTGGTCGCTGATGTCATGTTGGAGAGCTGGGTGTCTCTCGCACTGTCTTTTTTGGGTGCAGGGGCCCCAAGGGTCCACAAAACTTCCGAATTCGGTTCCAATCCCCTTGACTAGATTTCGTACCTTTTGTAAAGGTGTGTACACTATGGAGGAGTGAGAGACCTGTGATACATGCTAGGAAGATCATTTTGAAGAATGGTCGAAGTGTCTGTCAGGAACAGAGAGCGAGTTCATACTCTATTATAACTTGAGAGTGTAGAAAGAGCTAGTACGAGTGACAATTGGTACTTTTCTTCCAAGAAAGAGCAAGGTACTCTGTACGAGGAGAAAGAATTGGGGCAGAGCTCTGGGCTGGCCCCGCATGGTCCGAAGTGCCCTGCCAAAAATTGCTGGAGCACGCTCGGGGAAAATGTGGTGCGCTGCTGAGTCCCAAAGCGCTTCCACCAGTCGCTTCCGCTCGCTCAAGTCTCCCCAATCTGACCCTCACCTCCTCCTCCCGCTCTCACCACCAACCTATTGCGCCCATCTGTCGCCGGACATCCATCCTGTCTCTGCAGCCGGTTGAAGTCATGAGAATCTCTTTCTTTCCAAAGAGACATTGTGGATTCCGCCCATACCTTCGCAGATTGACCTAGCACCACCGCCCTCAGCGCGCCAGCCATCGTCGACGCCCTAGTTGTCCTCTCAACCGCCGTGTCGCATTTTTACTCCCCTTGTCAAAACAGCCTCACGTCTCCTGCTTCGGCTCAGCTCTTGACAATTGGGCACCACTCAGGTTTCTGGGGAAGGTTATTCCTGCTCTCGACCTCTTCAGAAGCTTGCTCTCCAGCCCCGTCCAACGGTCCTTCCGCCCGGCACCATTGCCTGTCGACAGCAGATCCAACACCCTCGGCGGGAAGAGACGTTGACTTGAAAACCTCGGTGTCCCGTCCATTATAGCAGACGCCTCGGAGCTACTTTTCTATTTTATCGTCTGTTACCATACATTCCAGCACCGCTGCCAAATTCACACTACAGTCGGTCCTATCGCGCCTCGCTCAATTTGCACCAACGTTGGTGCGCACCTCGACTTCCTACCGATTTCCGCCGAATCGTCGACACCGATTTCCACATCACAATACGCTTCCGTCTACATCGAATTCGATCCCCCATACTCGAAAAACTCGAGTCTTTAGAAGATATTGCCAGTGAGCCTTCAGGTAACCTCTCGCGTGGTTAGGGCAGCCCCAATTAATCGCCGCTTGTCCAACGCTCGCGCGTTCGTTAGCGCATTCTTCACACTCGTCTGCAGACGTACAAATCTAGACCCCCTTTCCCTTCCTTGCCCTTCCTGCTGCAGCTTTCGGTAGCAAGCAATGGCTGGAATCGATCCCCGGCGGTCTTCGAGGGCGCGGGCCACTCAGTCACAGTCACAAATATCATCTTCGAACTCCAGTGCCTCGGGGCGACCAGAGCGCAGTTCGAGGTACTTCAACAAAGCTGGCTCTCCGCAGAAATCGGCATCTACCGGCTCGCTGTCGTCTGAGCCACCAGAAGATACTATCACTGCCGACGATACCTTCACCACACGCCGTCGTACTCGTGGACAAGGAGATGATCGGGACAGAGTCGGAGTAAAAGCCGAAGCGGCCGATATGACCAGTGCCGACGACGATATTCAAGAGGAAGACGAAGCCGTCCGCTGTGTGTGCGGCAATGAAGAATACCCGGGCCCACCACCCCTGGAAGATGAGTCTAGACATGGCGCCAAGGGGGCTGTGGACATTGACCCAATATTCCTAGCATCAGTCACCGATGATGTTGCCGGCTTTTTTGTCCAGTGCGATGTTTGCAAAGTTTGGCAGCACGGCGGCTGTGTAGGGATTATGACCAATCCGGGTCCTGATGAATACTTCTGCGAGCTCTGTCGCCGTGACCTCCACAAGCTGTGGACTGCATCCAACGGGTAAGTATCGCCCCCCTTTACTTTTGCTTTTGGTGTATCGGTGTCACCAGCTGTCCAGTTCAGCCGAGCGCAGGCCCGGCGATCTTGCTTTGACAACCCCCTCTCCACTTGATGGATCAAACACGTCTAAAAACAATGACCAGTGTTGCTGACCGCATGGGTTGCAGAAATACGTATTCCTTTTACCTCCCCCTGCGCCGACAGTCGAGAACATCATCTAGATCCGCATCCTTGAACAAAGACGGAGCACGATCGCCGATTAAAGAGAAGGAAACTAGAAGTGGACGAGCCACCTCAGCGAACCAGACGTCGAAACGGCGGTCGACTATGAACAGCCGCGAGGCTGCCTATGACGAGGCGGAAGCTTTGCGAAGGGCAATTGAGGCCAGCAAAGAGGACGCCGCTCCTGAGTCGGAAGGCGTGCCTAGGCGGCCCAAACGGGGACGCAGCGACAGCGAGGAGTATGTGCCATTGACTGCGGTCAGTAGCGTTGCTAACTTTGATCAAAGGAAGCAGGAGGGTTCCAAAAGGCAACGCACTGGCTCTCGATCGGTCTCGCCATCCGCAGACAAAACGGCCGACGAGTCGGACGATCCCAAAGGCCCGGGCCGGAGTGGGAACAAGTCGAAGTCGCGCGGCAGCGCACGTAACCATCGGAACGAGAAGCTTTCGGAGAAGGAGGAAAAGGAAAGACAACGGCAAGAGGCTGCAAACAAGAGAAAAGGGAGAGCCGAACGTCGGCGAGCTGATGGTACGGCCTCTACGATTTTTGTGAAGGTGTCCGAGGCTCACGCGGATGCAGATTCAGATCCTTCAGAAGAATTGCCGTTGGCAGCTCGGGCCGTGGCCAGCAAGACGGTAGCACCAGTAGCTGGAGGCACGAGCACGAACGAGGTAACAGGAGAGCCCACACAGCAGCCCTCTGCCTCGGAACAGCAGCCACCTCCGGCATCGCAACCGATTCCTGATTCGCCGCCCACGCCCGCCCTTTCACAGGCCAAGACGGACAAGAAGAAGCCGCACAAACGAAAAGGTCGAAACCAGTACACTCGAGACGATGAAGCGTCACCGGCACGATCGGTCTCCCGTGATATCCAGAAAGACGAGCATCCCCCAACAGGAAAGGGCCACCATCACGGTGACGGTGTCGGAAAGTCGGCGCATTCTCGGTCGCGGGGGGGGATGAACAGCAAGGTCACCATGAATGACATGAAGAGGAGAGCGGCGGCCTTGCTAGATTTTATCTCTAGAACACAGGTGGAGCTGGCCGGAGAAACAGCAGAAGATACGGCGAGGACTGACGTGGCAAAGGCAACCACTGCCACCCCCACTAGCGCGCCTGCAGTATCGAATGGAACCAACGGGACCACCACTGCTGATTCGGCCCAGAACACCTCGACAATGACCGGGCCAACATCCGTACCTGAGAGTCGAGAAAAAGAGTTCAAAGAGCTTGGCTGTGTCGAGATGATGGACACCTTGACGAGGAGGCTAGTCAAGTGGCAGCAAGAATATGCCGTATAGTGGCTTTGAAGGAAGTCTGTGATAGGTTTACAAGGAGAGAAGGCATCATTACAACAATCAGGTGGGCATTAAATATTTCTTTTGTATTTTGCATTGGCGGCGCTGGTTGGTGGGTAAAGGGGTTTGTTTTGTTTGGATTAAGGGGGGTGGGATAATATTTTCATTGGCATATATTTGATACCGGTACTGGGGCAAATTTCCAAAGCGCAAAAACCCATTCATTCGATGGCGCGGGGACAAAACTGTAGTCATCTTTTTGACTTGTTGAAAAGCAGCTCTTTTGGGTGTTTTCTCAAGCTGCTTTCTCTGCTCTGAAATTTTCTCTCTGGTGGGACAACATTTATATTAATACCCCTTGTTGCGGACGTCTTGGTGATCTCTTGGAGTGACAGAGGTCAGCTGGGTGTGATATGTCTTTTTTTGCTTGGGAAGGAGAGGGTTATTGTGTGTATTTAGGATGGTGTGTATGTAGTGTAGGTATAAGAGATATTATGAAGGAGCGCGGGCATATGTACCTCTCACCGTGGCCGTCTTGGAACTTTACGCCGGTATGCTTGTTTTTATGTACAATATTCTTACACTATTTACTTACTCAGGCCACCTCCCCCGTTACACCCGCCCTCTTGGCGTCATTCCTCTCCTTTCTCGCCAGCTTCTCCCTCTTTCTCGCCTGGTTCATGCTCAAGCTCGGCTCCCTGGCCAGCTGCATCGCCTCGTCCAATTTCTTGAGCGTGACCTCGTCGAGCAGCAACCGTCCGAGATTGCCCCTCCTCCACTGCTGAATAACCCAATCCGCCGCATGCTCCAGGCTTTCGTCGCCTCCCCGTCTCAGCTTCCCCGTTCGCTTGGCAGCGGCCCGGAGAAACTGGTGGACGTCGTTTGTCGGGGCTCGCATCCCGAACCGTTCAATGTATGTCGTTGATCGAACCTGGTTGAGTCGATACAACAGGTAATCCGCTACCGTGACAGAGGGGACAATCCCGTCTTTTACACACCCCACCAGCGCGAGCTTGAGCATAGCTTCCGGCTCGGAGACGTACGGCATAAATACACCGGGCGTGTCGACGATGAAGACGCCTTCTCCCAGACCGTAGGTGTCGGGGTCGTTGGAGTCCTCGCCGGCCAGGATGCGGACCGGTGTGCCGAGCTTGCGGGTGACGCCGGGCTGGGCGCCAGTTTTGGCTGCTTTGCCCAGGTGGAGGGAGTGAGATCTCAGGCGGTTCAAGAGGGTGGATTTGCCTGCGTTGGGCATGCCGACCACCATGACTCGGAGGCCGGTTAGGGAGTCTATCTCTCGGGCGACGTCTTTGATGCTTTTCAGGAGCTCCTGCAGGGAGGTGGAGTGAACGCCCATTCCCAAAAAAATCATGCTCTTGACGTTGTTGACTTTGGGGGGCTGGTGGAAGTTCTTGAGGTTCCTGATGACGTTGGAGGGGGGTTGGGTTCCTGGTAATGGGTGGCCGTGGGGTGACATTTGGCCTGGGGGGGCGAGGTCTCGTTTAGTGTAGACGATGATGCGTGATCTAGGGACGCCGGCGGAGGTGGAGGAGAGGGATTGTTCTAGTAAGGGGTTCCAGCTGGAGATGGGCACGCGAAAGTCGCGGACTTCGAGGATGAGGCCGACGTTGGAGAGGGCTTGGCGCATGCGGGTGAGGGCTGCGTTGTGGTGACCCAAGAAGTAGGATCGTGGGAGGGAGGTGGAGATTTCAAACTTTTCACGGGGGATGAAGCTGGTAAAGTCGATAGGAGGGGGAGAGGTAGATTGGGATGCTGAGGATGGTGGTGGTTGTCGATGTCGTTGACGTGGTGAGGGAGTTGGTGGTTCTGGTTTTGGTTTCGGGGCTTTTGATCGGAAAGCGGCGAGTTCTTCGCTAGCTTCTTGTGGAATGGCTCGCTGGTTGATCATGGCCGATATTGGGGTTGAAGGAGTTGGTATTGGTTGTGGAATCTCATATGCTGCCTTTGAAGCTGCGTTTACGGCAGCTCGGGGGCTGATTCGAGGCATAGTGAGAGGTAGTGAGCCAGGTAATGAGAAGGTTGTGAGTCCTGGCCTGAACCGTCAGTAGATATCCCATATATTCCCAGTTCGATGGGTCTTGTAAGCCAACACTGACCCAATAACTACAACAGTTGTGAGTGATGTCGTTGTGGTTCATATGCAGTTCATAAAGTTCATGAGATGCCAAGCCCTTCGATTTTCGTCCTTGATGGGTCGTTTAACGGGGCCAGTGCACCGATACAAGCATGCTCGTTAGGGGTCTCATAACTGCTTCAACGACAGGCAGGTATAACCACGCAGGCCGCCAGAATTGAGTCCTAAAAATGCCGTCGTTGGATTACCTACCGTCTCACTCGGAGCCCACTGCAATCATCCTCTTCCATCTGGTTTTCACTAGAAGCCCCAGGCCCTTATGACGTTGACGTTTCTCCAGGCCCCTGGATGTCAAAGTTCGAAAACCTTGCGTTTATCCTGAGCAAAGGTGATGTTCCTATATGCATTTTATCTATGTCCGTTTATATGCAGCCCATCATATAGCCTTCTTCCATACAAATCCACCGCTGATCATGCCATGCTCGTTCCATAACCAGTCAACTCCGTTATTGCTTTTATACATATTGTTACATTTTCTTTCGCGACTCCTTAGCCCTTCGTATTCCACTCGGCCATCCAGTCCCCAAACCATTTCCACCCTTCTCTTTTCACTTTCCCATCTTTACCCACTAAAACCTCGCCTCTCGCAATCTTGCCCACCACCTCCAAGTACTCCTTCGTTGACTCTTCCTGGCTCTTCTTCTCCGCTGGCTTCTCAGGCGGCTCAGCAAACGCCAACGCATCATCAATGGCCTCGACCAAGTCCACATGCTCAGCGATATCCTCGACAACCTCCTCCGCCGGCTTAAACTCCCCTTCCTCCACCTCTTTGGCCTCCTCCGTACTCTCCTCTCTTACAACAACATCCGTCCTGCCCAGCTCAACTGGCACAGCTTCCAAAGCCAGCTCGGCTCTCTTGCCCCTCCTGAGCCCTCCGCTAACATTGGTATACCGCAACCTGAACCCTCCCCACTCACTCGTAATGGTCCTGTGAATCTCTGACCCCGCAAACATGTAATCAATCTCCACCTCCTCATCGCCTTGACCTCCCTTGAACAGCCTCCTGGGGAGTGTCAACCCATCCAGATTAGGCGGCGTCAAGAGTTTCTCCTCCCATGGCTTCAAAGTGCTGTCTCTCAAAAAGTCAAACACTGGCTCAGCGTACTTTTTGATGCCAGGGCCAGGGAGATCGTAGTATTGAGTTTGATGCAGCCTGACGTCTGCCGGGGATTCAGGCAAGGGGAGATCACCGTTGTAGTCGTTAACCACCGCGCGAAGATTATGAATACCTTTGATCTCACGGTGATCGGCCTCGAATCGGAGTTCCAGATTGGGGGCGGTTTGAATGAGAGAAGGATCGGTGTCTGGGGCGGGGATGAACCGTAGGACGGTAATCATGTGCCATAGCCCGGGGTATTTGAGGTTGGCTTTGAGCGGCATGAAGCGGACGCAGGGAAGTACAGGTGCAAAAGTACGGGGGAGAGACGGTGTTGGCGGGCTGGTGCCGGTAGGAGATACAGAAGAGAAGAGGACGTGGCCAAAGACGGCACTGGTGTCGGTCTTGGGACTGAGGGACCAGCCGGGGCTATAGTCGGCTCGGTTGACGGGTAGAGGTACAGTTCGATCTTTGAATTCGATGGGATGAGCTACAATGTCGGCTGGAATTGGGCCAGCGGAGGACAGAGCCGTGGTCTTGGTCGTCGTGATCGATCTGGGTGAAGAGAGAGCGTCGCTTGGGCCTGTGCGTGATGGGATCGAGTCTGTGGGGGCTGTCCACCTGGCCCATGACTTCGCGCGCTCATGCCAGGGGAGCTTGGGACCACAATCCACCTCAGGTAGGTAGCGGGCTGTAGAGGGGGCATCGGGAGTTTCCAGCAGAGCCTTAGATGCATGCGGGTCGGCTCGGTAGGCGTAGCTCAACAGACGGAGTACCTGCTCGCCTGCATTTTCGGTGATGTCGTTCCGGTCGGGCAATTCCACCCAAGTGACGAGGAGTTTATCGCCCGATGGGCTGCGGCGAACAATGCTGCTAGTCATGGTTTCAACTTGGCTCACAATGGCGGGCTCGATCTCCAGGAGATCTTTGGCGATGTAGCTGGTGTTGAACTGGACTGTCCTGGCTCGAGACAGTACCTGATTTATCTGATCGAGGACCAAGTCGGCGGTATACTTGGGTGCCATGATAGAAATGTACTGCGAAGTGGGAAACATTTCAATCTGTTTGCCAGGTTTTAAAAGATCGCGTGAGATGGCGTTCAGCCAGCGCTGGCCACCAAGGGTTAAAATATCAAACTCGGCCTTTCGCAGCTTCACGTCCAAGTACCCTTGCGCTTCAAGTACACTGCGGCACGATAGGTCCCAGCACGTACGCATCACACGCATGACCAGGTTTTCTTTGGGAGAGGCCCCTGGCACAACATATCCAAGAAGCTTTGGGTCGAGGTTTGGCGACTGGTCCTCGAGTGCTGGAATCCATGGGCGAACTTCAAGTACCCAAGGAGGATGTGAAGCTTTTGATTCCTTCGGGTCTTTAAACTGACGGGCTGAGTTCCAGGTCGCAACATAGGCGTTGAGTTGCGCAACAGTGAATCCCTGCATCAGAGTATCCCTGAGCGCAACGAATTCGGCTTCACCGAGCACCCGTTCTTCGACGGGCTGCAACTCGTGAATGTTGAGTAATATTTGCTCGGAAGTCAGACCGCTGTCACCACCATCGAGCAGCCTCTGGAGCACGGCTGAAGTTTGACCCAGCTCTACCTCTTCCACCGCGACCGCTCGTCGTGGCTTAAGAGGCCTTTTGCGAAGCACAATTGCTGCCGCGGGTTTGCCCAACATCTCTAGCCCCAGGTTCTCTCCCGCAGCCTCGACGTAGTTTCCCTTAGACCTCCAGCTTTTTGACTCCTCTTTGAAATGTGTCGAAGGCCAGTAGAGATTTTCTGTTACAACGTAGCTGGAACCCGGTGCTGGGCGGAACCTTCGAAATGGTCTTTGTGCTGCCTCGACTTCGTCATGTTTTTGGCTCTTAGCACTGTTCTCTCTTTGACCCTCTACTTGGTCTTCGCCCCACAGCCGTTGACTTTCCTCACTAGTTTCGTGCTGACTTTCTCCTTGACCGAGCTCCTGGCTTCCATCTCGATCCTCCTCTGCGAGATTGAGCTCCCACGGTGCTGGTTCGAGGATTCTCTGGTCTTTTTTGCTTTTGCCTTGTTCAACTTCGACTTCGAAGAAGTTTTCCGTGGTTATCTCGGCTTCATTTTTCGAATCCGTTTTTGGCCCTGAAGCGGAATCGGTTGCGTAGCATCGTGAATGCGGTCGCTGGCCTGAAAGCGTCAAAACTGCCTGTCTTGACAGCGCAGAGAGCGAAGAAACAGGACGAGCGCCAAAGAACCTCGACGATCGGTTTGCGACTCTTGCGCCAGCGCTCGAAGCTGACAAGAAGCCTGTTCCTGCGGCACCTGCCAACTGAAGCCGGCACCTCAAGCAAACAAAGCTGGCGCTGCCAGTCACCTGTCGCCTGAGCATCTGGCCTGATGTTTTGTTTTGTTTTCTTTCTCGGACACCGAAAAACAGCCGATATACCGTTGATTTTCGTATCTCTTGTAGTGTATCAGAATTTGAGATGTCGCTTCCACCAAGCCCTTCTGCGACGAGCATCTTGCAGGTTGAATATTTTAGGTGGGTCCTCTCCAACTTACCCCTACCCACATTCCCTCCCGGCAGGCAAAAGAATTCACATGGCGTCGCGTCAATTGGCGTTTAGCACGCCAAGAATCAATTAAACCGAACGCGTCTTTCTACCTACCCCACGCAACCTGAAAGTTACTTATCGCCAACAACCCAGCGCTCACCGATTTCACTTTCATCAGTAGCATCGTCGCTTTCTGTCGTCATCACTAACACTGCGATCTATCCTTACGCAGCTCCATCGCCGTTCAACTCTGGGACAAGTATCTCCTCGAAAGGATGCCCAGACTTCAACAAGGTCGTCGCCAACGGCCGGCAGTCGACGAGGATGAAGACGTCGATATGCAGGAGCCACAAGAGGAGCAAGATATCTCCGACGGCGCAGCCGATGAGACAATGAATGCTGGCGGGCCCAACGAGGAACTGAGTCAGCTTATCAAAAAGATGGTCCGATACGCCCTTGCATGCGAATACTCGCGGACACCCATTAGGAGGGATGGGATCAAGGAGAAAGGTTTGCCGATGTTTTCTTCCTTTTGTTGCTCGGCGTTTTTAACATTCTCTCAGTTCTCGGCCCAAATGGCAGACAATTCAAAGCGGTATTCGCCGGCGCCAACAAACAGCTCCGCGCAGTCTTCGGCATGGAAATGGTCGAGCTCCCGGCCAAAGACAAGAATCTCATGACAACGGAGCAAAAGCGAAAGGCAGCTAAGAGCCAGTCGCAAAAGGAGACTACCTCCAATGCTTATGTACTGAGGAGCATCCTTCCCCAGGAACTCCGTACTCCAGCACTTACCCACCCTTCCAAAGTTATTTCCGCTGACGGAGAAGCGGCCTACACCGCCATCTACACCCTGATCATCTCTCTTATCACAATCTCTGGCGGCGAGCTTAGTGACCCCCGCCTAAAGCGGCATCTTGCCCGGCTCAACGCAGCCGAGTATATGCCCAGCATGAACCCCAACGACTCGGCCAACCCAACAGAAAAGACCGAGGTTGTCTTGCAGAGGATGATTAAACATGGCTATCTTGTCAAAACAGTCGATAACAAAATTGGCGATGAAGATGCCACCACTTGGCATGTCGGCCCACGGGGGAAGGTCGAGGTACCGCTAGAGTCTATTGCAGAATTTGTCAGGACTATTTACGGTGGCTCGACACCAGAGTTGGAGGCCAAGATTCAGATCAGTCTGAAGGGTGTGAAGGAGAGAAAACCAGACATTAAGGAGCCGGACGAAGACGACGCCCAAAGGCAAGGGGGCGGAAACGAGGCCGATCAAGAAGACGAGGAGATAGAGGAGGCTGGCCCGAGTAACGGACGAAGAAGGCGACGGGGATAATAAGACTGTCACGGTCACGGTCACGTACTGCATGATGGCAAGGCGCCTGGTGTTTAAGGGGTATCATTGTTGGGTTTATTATGCTGGTATCTGCTAGCTTATCAGTTTGGCTTAGCAATTGCGGCGACACCTCACGCAGCGTTGTAATTTGAAGGGCTCCTTTGAGAGGGCTGTTGTTAGTTGCCACGGGCAGGCGAGAAAAAAGACTGGCTACTTGAATGGCCTCTTTGATCCTTGGCTTTAGCCTATTACTCCCTCTGGGCATGCTCTTTCGTCATGTCGTAAAATTGACCAGAAGGTATTGACCGCCCTCAGCTCTGTTGGTTTCCCATGATTGTGTCCTCTTCTCTCGCTGGTGGTGGTCCTGCCGGCTGAATCATTTTCTACGTCAAGTATGTCAGCAGATGCCAATCTCCTTCAATATTGAGAACCACGCACCCTGATCATCTCGGCGCGCACTTTTGCCACGGGTTCGTTCATCGCAAGCGCAGTGTATTCGAGAAGTGGTGGGTGGCCAACGATGCTCGAGTAGGTGTCGCGGTAGATGTTAGTCTTCCATTCCCAACTCGTCGTATCTGGGTGTCCGGTGCCGATGTATTTGGCCTGCAGCCGCTCGAGCTCTTGTTGAGTACGGAGTTTGTCGGCCTGGGCCACATAAATTGATTAGCTGATATATCCTGTATCACATGCTCAAGACAGTGGGTGTGACTGACCATCTTTGCGCAATTGATTTGGTGTTGCTGTTTGTTGGTTGAATTTGGAGAAGATTGTGATGCCCTTGGTTTCTTGTGACCTTTGCGCAGCGCGCCTGCCAAGCCAAGCCAAGCCAAGCCAAGCCAAGTTCAGGGAAGAGCAAGGGTCGACAAGGACAGGTCCCACAGCAGACTTGGCATTGAATGGGGCCGGTGTGGAGCACTGCGGAACCGTTCTCACCTTCAGGGAAGCTCTCACCTTGACACCGATGCCATCCACATTCAGCATATCAAGATTTAATTTACGCTTTGCTTCATATCGAAGTGATCATTTATTCCCAGGTGACGCGAGATACTACAGCATTGTCTCCCCTTGGTCGTCTCAGCCTCGGACCACACGAAATTTACAAGCCGAGCCTCATTCTCATCAACAATTCAACCACGAGGCCAGACCCTCACACCTTTGCAGTTTGTGCAGTACATGCATCGTGTTGTCTCAGTCAATCAACCGTACCATCAGTGTTACACGTACACATCTCACCACGTACGCCCTCGGGGCTTCATCTAATAGCTTTCAGGCCGCGCTGGGATTGGGCCCCAAGCTCCCCTCCTTCCTGAGCCATGACAGCCATCCTCCTCCAATGCGCTCTTGCTGCTGCCCAGGACGCCCGTTTTGCTTCAGAAGCTTCCAAAATACACCAAAAACATCAGGCCACTCATGTCACCAACAATACCCAGAGCGGAAATGATCCAACACCCCACGACGCTGTGATAGGCTGCCAGTCCTGTTACAGTAACATCCTGGACCTCTACAAGGCCCGATTTTTCAGCAACCCTCCGGCAGACTTACCCAAGGACCCTTCACTCTCACATCAGGGTGAATGGTTCACCTCCGCCACTCCTTCCTTTCTCGAAAAGCTGGCAGACCTCATAGACCAGGCAAAACAGTACAAAATCCATCCACGCCTCGTTGACGAACACGTAAGAAAGGAAAAAGAGCGATGGTATGCCGACAACCTGACCACCCTGAGGCTGAGATCAATGGTGGAGGAGGAGGACAGGGAAGCTATTGCCGAAAAACTAGAAGAATTCACTGCGGGGTCAGCGTCCATCGAGCACCTCATGATTGTTGTGTCCGCCTCGCTGAGAAAGCTGGCCGGCAATGAGAGCCTACCAGCAGCCGATCTACCAGAGAGACTCCTTGCAGCTACAAATCACCCAGAGAGGGTGGAGATACTCAAAAAAGCCCTATTTATGACATCTTCACCATCAACGGAAGGCGGCCAGGGTGGTGAAGTGCCAGAGGCTCACAAAAAGTTCTCCGACATGCTTTCACAGGATAATTCCAGTATGGAACAAGTCAAAGATAAGATTCTGGAAGAGCGCCAACATGCTTCGAGCATTCAGGACCAGATTGAAAAGGTCAAGACCAGACTGGCAGAACTCAGGAGAGCGCAGTCTGCCTATGCTTTGGAGAAGGCCAAAAAGGCCGAGAACAAGAAGCGGCTGGCCGAGCAACAACAGAAGAGCGCGGTGCCCGAAGAGTTATACAACTTGCCCCCATGCTCGGTGTGCCACAATGCCGTCAACCCTGGCAGCTTCAAAGTCTGCACCTTCTGTACCCTCATGGTGGGATGTGAAGTCGAAGGCGCCGAGAAGACTGTCTACTGCTCGGCTGACTGCTTACACGAAGGATACGTGAGTCTGCCTTTCTTCCCTTTTCTTTCTCTCGACCCTGCTAACCCTGCCGCCCATCAGCCCAAACACCTCAAAAGTCACCACTGCTCAGCAGGATCCTCCTGCGTCCACGCCACCGGGAATCCATCACGTCCACTACAGAAACATGACAAGCATGGCCACCACGACGTTGAGATGGAGGACCCTTTGCCCGTTCCAGACGACACCCGATTCTGCAAGGAGTGTCTGGTCAATGTGAAAAAGGCCACAGCGTGGTGCTCGCCGGCCTGCGCCCTGGTTCATTATCTAGAACACCGCCAAGAAGTCCACGCCAGCGTTATTAACGGCGATGTGAAGATGGAGATTAATGGCTACGTCGAAGATGTTGATTTTAACAGCGTCACCATCACCCTGGTGGACCTGGTTAAGGACTGGGAAACGAGGAATGGCGTGCGGTTGGAAGAGTAGCGCTCTTGATTGATGTAAGCCGAATGTACATACGAAAGGGCGTGGGAATGGAGCGGTTACGTCTGTTAGGGGGCCATTCGTGACGGATATGGTCGGTTGTGATGGTGGGAAGCCAATTACGACCAGCTTGAACTCAAGGACAGGGCAAAAGGAGGTCCAGTCTTCGTTTTGTACATGGACAAAAGCTGCTGCCCAGGAAGACGAAAGATTTGCATGTACACTAAACAACATGCACTAGCGGTTATTCAAAATACAGCGGAAAATATGATAACATTATCATTGCACCCAACAATTAGCTACGGTCTTTACCCCCTTATGTAAACCATCCTTCACAGGGTAATTCTTCAGCATGATAATAAGGCAAAGAGCAGACAAAAAGTTATCAATAAACTAGGTACCTGACTACCCATCTAGAACAGCGCGAAAAGCTTTGAACACCCGGAACACTCTGGCTCAACCAAGCAAGCTAAAACCCTCAACAGTGTGAACTTCGCCCCCCTAATTAATTGCGTCTGCACCCTTGAGCTGGCGCATGTAACTGTTCCCAATAAACCCCCCCAATCCAAAGCCCCAACTCCAAATTGACTTTCGAAAAAGGGACAATTGATAGAGTGTCGTGAGTAGTTGAACTGCCAAGCCCGTTGTTAAAAACAGTTTCGAACCCTTTAAACACACAGCACGGCATAACAGCGGACACAAGAGTCAGTTTTGAGAAAATGAGTAATATTTCAGGGCTCAGCAGACAGAAGACAAGTGACACGGCAGAATAAGACGAGCAAGGAAGAAAAAAAGACAGTTGAACCGAGCCCCTTTTTGCATTTCCTTCCCCACCCCTTCTTTGCTTGCGGTCGAGAGGAAGCACTGGGCTTTTGCTGAGAATAGGAAAAAAAATGGGTATTTTGTGTCCGGCCATGTGAAAATAATCAATCGTTGTGTACAAAAAAAAATAGAAGGCGGATGGATGTCGGTTTCTCAAGAAAGTCCAACCGTCCCAAGATCGCAGCCATATCTCCTCATCATTTCAGACACCGGACCTTCAATTAAAAGTAACCGGTTGATGTTTGGAAGGCCTTGCGGTATCATGACAGTCAGAAATATCGTTAGAGATGGAAGTCGTAAAGGCCGAGGAGAAGTCCTATGGCCCTGGCGATACAAGATCGTCGGGTATGAGAATCGGAAAAAGAAAAGTACGTCCTGATGGGCAGTGTCGGTAAAGCCACGCTGTGGCATGTGGCAGCCATGTTCTGACCGGGAGGGTTAGGGTATGAGTGTGGAAAGAAATCAACATCCCTGGCGTCGGAATGATCGGAGATGTCGACCCGAGGTCAGGGTTGTTCAACGTCAACTCTATCTGCGAAGTTTCGTCCCATCCCGTTGCTTGAGCCTGCTGGTTCGCCATCCCTCATACCATTGTTCTCTGCTGAGCTCGCGAAGCTCACCGCGCCACTCGCTGAAAACGGCCTCCTTCAGGCGGACAAAGTCGCAATGTTCCTCGTTGTAAGGATCAGCAAAGCCCCATGGAAATTGGCGCCCAACGACGTCGGGCTCGTAAATGTCTGGGCTGATTATCGACATGGGGAAGAATGGCACCTCATCTTCCTTGAGCGTATCCTCTACCTTACTTCGGCGGACGGAACCGTTGGATAGCCTCTTGGAACTGGGGGAGGGGTTCTGCCCCTGGATAGGTAAGGTCGTATCATCTCCACTTCCCTCGCCCTCACTGTTTGATGATGGATGCTCTTCTTCGTCTTCGTCTTCTTCGAGAATCTTGCTAGAATCGGGAGTAGACTCGTCGTCGTCGGCATCCAAGCCAAGAGCCTCCAAGGGGTCGAGGCCGGCCTTCTTGAGGCTATCCCATACCGACCTCTTCAGCACATTCATGTGCTTGGTTGTGATGGTGTCGGCCTTGGCAATGACTGGGATGACAGTGGTCTTGCCCTGGAGGGTTCGGAGTACTTGAAGATCAAGGTCTTCATCGAGACTGCCCAGAATCCTGGCGTGGGGAAAATGTTTGCCGCCATTGGCATGACCGTTGGCGCTGGCTGCCTTGGCAGCGGCCACATTTCGGTCAAGTCGTGCCGGATCCAGGACCAGGAAGACGGCATGAATGTGTGTATCTTGGACACCAGGTGATCTCACAACCTTCATCTCCTCGGCAAAAGTCTCGTCGAATTTGCTCTCAAGGAAACCGGACATCTCTCGGAGTTGCAAATCCACCACATTCTTTTCCAAGCCTTCCGAGTCCCACAAAGTCAGACCAACACGTTCATTGTCGATCTCGGTCTCCAAGTAATGCGGGATGAAATTGCCGGACGGCGGGAGCTTGGGGGGCACTTCCTGTTCGATGGTGCTCTTGGAGCGCTTCTTGGCTGGGAGGGCAAGGGCAGCCTTGAGAAATTCGAGAAAGGATGATTTGCCAGAGTTGGAGGTGCCAATAATGAGAATGCTGCGGGAGGACTCGGGTCAATACTCGGGGCTTTGATAAGAGATGCTGCCACGGAATCAAGACTTACTTGAAAGGAGTCGGGTCCTTTCTCCTCCGGACTCTTCTGGGGCTGTTGATGGTGCTCATTGCGCTGCTGGCATAACTGTAGCGACCACGATGTGCCATGCTCCCCGTGCCAGCGTAAGGGTCGAAGCCGCCGTTGGGGATGGGAGGAGGGGGGATGCTGAAATTCGAACGAGCTGGTTCCATGGAGGGGCGTGGGGCAGCAGTAGCAGTAGCAGCGGCGTCAGCGGGGGGGCCAGCGGAGGGAGGAGAAGCATATTCGGCTCTGCCAGAAACGATAGCAATCGAGTCGGGGCGGGTCTCGCCTCCAAGGCCTAATTGTGGTGCAGGGGCCCCATTGTAGAGGACTGGCAGGCGCGGCGGGGACTTGGAAACAGCATCGCGCTGGCGCTGGAGCTCCTGCTCCCGGGCCAGCTTCTGCTGCTTCTTCAAGTCAGCGCTCTTACTGCGACGCAACAACATTCCACCGAGGCTAGAGCGACGAGTGGGATGGGACATTGGCTTCCTTCAAGGAGCACGGGAGAGTCAATGCAATCTCGGCGGTCAGCTGCTAGATGGCAGCACAACGGGCCGGGCGTTCGAAGCACAGTGCTCTCGAGCTTTGATTTCGGATCTGTGTGTACTGTCAAGACCTCCTGAAGGCCGAGACACTGTCGAGCTTGTCGAATTAGCTTCCGACGGGACGCCTGGCGCAGACGGAGAAAGATCAGCCTGGAACTTCGATGGGGGGATGGGGCGAGCAAGTAAACTCTGTTTTGAGCCGTGACTAACCTTTGGGAAGCGGGTCGCAACTGGGGTTGCAACTCGTGTTGTTGGAGGTGTTGATAAAAGAGGATGGTAAGAATCGAAGGAAGGTAAGTGCGAAACACAGCTTCGCCGGTGGTGTGTCAAGAGCTCCTGCTTGATGGCAGGTGCGAGTAGTTCTTAAAAGCACCAGTGCCCGCTAGGCGATGATCCTGAGGGAAGTCGCAAAAGAGGCAAGAACGTTTCGGCTGCGTGGTGGAGGAGGAGCAAACACTCGGTGTCCCTCGGGGCAGCCTACAGAGCTTCTGGCAGTGTGCTAGGTGGTCAGCTTTAACATTTTCACTTTGTTGTTCACCACCTTCCGAGTCCCAGTTGACAACCTATTCAGAACTGCGCACTTGTATGCGCCAGTGACACCACCACTTGTTACCCCGCGATTTGACTGCGACGATGCTCTCATGTTGTTGAAGGTGGATAGGCCGCCACTAGGAATCGCCCCCCCCCCCCCAGCAACACCCTGCTCTTGCTCCTCCATCCGTCGCAAACAATCTGATGGCGCATCCCTCTCTCAAACAAAAACAATCTCGTCCCGATATAAATTTCAACTTGAATTCAGACTTACACAAACCCTCGCTACTCTATCAAAAACCCGGGTTTGTTGGTAAACTCTCGCGGGACGCCGTGCTCGGTGGCACGCGCTTGGATATGGTAGGTCGATAGTGGAGACTTGCTCACGCGTAAAAAGGAACGACAGGCCGAGTGTATAGAACAAACGGCGGTGGGGTAAACAAAATGGTAAAAGAATTCGAATACAACAAGTCTGGCGATGAAAAGCCTTCCAGGACCTGTACGACGAAGGTGATGCAGCGACGGTCCTTGTACGGGAACCGAGGGGCGTTGGAAAGAAGAAGAGGACAGCACCTGTTCATCAGGAGCGCGCGAAGAGAAAAAAGTCCGATGGTTGAAGAGATTGGCTGATGGTAAGTACCTGCACCCGCGGTACTGCAAATATGAGCAGGGGGCCAACTAAAACAGATGGACCCGGGCACACTGGAAACCTGCTGCCACCTTACACCCTTGGTTTCCGACCTAGTATCATGCCAAGCCTGAGAAATGGCATCCAAGAACTTCAAATGGACGATTCGAAGGCTACCGGGCACCCAGAAGATCAGATCGTTCCTGTCATCACAAGACCCCTTTCCTGCATGTCTCAACCGGACGAGATACCGGATGGGCCATGACGCTGCACAGGCATGGCGTCTTCCCCGACTTTAAATCCCCGCCGTCGACAGACATTGAACAATCGTCAATGTCACCTAGCTCTCTCGCTACCTTTAAACAATCTTGCAGATATCCAACAGACAGTGAAGATGAGAATTATCAGAGTCACACCTCGCCTCCTTTAAACTGCAGGGTGCAATGGTGAAGGTTGCAAATCAAAAGCAGCCAATCACATGTCCGACACCTCACCCAACCTGGCTTCCATGTGCGTTCCGTTTCTTCATCACCAATCCTCGCAAGAAAAAAGCACTTGGCCGATTCTTGCTTCCTGACGATACACGAGGAAGGGCGCCTACGCATCGCTGATCAGCCCATGCAACGACCCGTTCAGCCAGAGTACACGGCCTGGAAGAAGGAAAAACGAGAGTTCCACATGCCACGTGAAAGAAAACCGGTCCGATCCCTACCCAAGTGAAGATGTCGGTGTCCTACTTCGTACAGTGTCTTTTTTTCTAGAAGGGTGTTCCGGTGTCTTCTTACCACACCTTGCCCTGCAGCGCTCAGACGGAGAGGCACGGAACTGTTATTGCTGACAACAAGATATACGGCATAAGATGACCTCATATCCGAATTTGGAGACATGAATCTGGAAGATTGCAAACCACAATTGGAGTCTCTTGAACTGCAATGCATGCTCGGGACAGGACAGACCTGAAGAGGGCAGGATCCAGATTGTGGAGAAAAGATCGGGACTTGGTGTGTTTCAGACTTAGACAGCATAAAGTGACCCGCTTTTATACATTTCAGGGTCATG
Organism: Triangularia verruculosa; assembly: GCA_033296885.1. NCBI lineage: Eukaryota > Fungi > Ascomycota > Sordariomycetes > Sordariales > Podosporaceae > Triangularia > Triangularia verruculosa. The sequence goes on along the minus strand of MU863921.1, from coordinate 142,908 downwards.
GGGTGGGCGCTAAGCTGGATTAGGAGGTCCACTCTTCTTCAATGACCGCCTCGCCCATCGCTACCAGCTTGAGAGATCAAGATACAGAAAGGAAAGCAAGAGGCCCATAAGTCTTTTGCCGATGACATGTTGATACTGACGCTCAGCTCAATCATATGTCTACTTACCACGCTTATGAGGCCTTGGTCTGATGTACCTAAGTGGACCAGCGTCACAAGCCCAGTCGGCAAAGTGTCAAACAGTCAAACAACTATGAATGGAGTCGAGATTGAGATGAACAATGTTCCCACTTTCGCTCGGGCCCTACACAGATGAAGATTGTAGCTAGTGTTTCGTTTTGACCTTTATAATGGCGGCGAACAAGCTGCCCAAGAGAACTGCTGCGAAACCAGAAGCAGGATGAGATCTTTCAAGACCTCAACATCAAAAGGTTCATCGGTAGGCGTTTGAGTGGTCCCAAAACCCAGTGAACTAGCTCCAAAGACATCTGTCACCTGCCAGTTGTACTCGCGTTTCCCATAGAGGTGCCTGGATAGCGTCACAGGTCTGATCTTTGGGCCCACAACATGATCTGCAAACCTTCTCTTCCGAGTACAACTTTAACACACCGTATCCTACACTCGTGATATATCATACAAGAATCTGGCTGTCTCTATATTCCCGCCATTTCTGATTGAGCTGATCATATTGTACCCTTGTTTCTTTCCTTTTGTTTCCTTTGCTGCCTTTGCTTCCAAGTTGAAGACTCCACAACGCCGAAAAAGGGGGTATCCTGTTCTCGTTCGTTATGAACGATGCAAAAACACAATAGCCGCCACCACTCGTCTTTACCTGTGATTTTCTTTTCTTTTTTTAGTCCTGTGATCCCTTTCACTTGTCATACAATGCGTCTTAACCAGCAAAAACATCATGCTGCAGCTCAATTCCCATCTCCCTCGCCACCTCCCTCATCTTCTCCTCCACCTCATCCTCCATCCCGCCTCCCCGCCCCAACAGCTGCTTCACGCGGAAAAACCACCAGACAGCATCGCTCGCCCAGAGAACCCCCTTGAACAGCAAATGCCTCCACGCATTCCTCGCCCGTTCCCTCCAATCCAGCCCCTTGTCCTGCCACAAGCTCCTCGACGCCCACACGCCCATGATCTTGATCCTGTTCACCGGTGATCCCATGTTCGCATTGTTGGCCTGCACAATCCTCATGTTTCTGCTGATGAAAATCAGCTCCTTTGGCCACTTCTCCTCGTCAGCCAGCATATCCCGGATCCCTTGCTTCATCCTCTTTTGCATCTCGTAGTGCTTCTCCGACGGGGACTTGGCTTTCATGGCTTTTAGGAATTCTTTCTGAATCTTGTTGTCGCCTCCTTCGTAAGGGCGCATAAGAGTGGCAGAAGCAAACATTTCCGCTCCTCTGACTCCCCAGCTGCCTGCGATCTCGGCGATCTTCTTGTTGTCAAAGGTCATGAGTGCCTTCCAAAAGGAAGCGTAGTCGTGCCGGAATTGGTCAGACATGTAGACGTACAGACCGTGGTCGATGAGGACGAGCTCTGGCTTTCCGTTGGGCAGGCGACGGACAAACATGTTGCCGGGGTGGGGGTCGCAGTGGACGACGCCGAACTTGAAGATTTGTGCCGAAAATAGGTCGACGATGGTTGTCATCACGTCCTTTGGGGAGACACCTAAGCCGCCAGTGCCGCGAGGTCCGCGCCAGGATTGCCGGTCTGGTTTGAGCCATTGCTGATGAGGGTTCTCACGGAGGGCGCGGTGGAGAGCGGCCATATCTGGCGAGGGAAGCTGTTCGCCATGAACACCTGGGGAGTAATTACCATACCCGCCTCGCCATGGGCGGGTGAGGTCGGATTTGTCGTTGAAGCGCACACCTTCGATCCATTCGGTGGTAAGGACACGCTTGGTGCTCAGTTCCGAGTATACGGGCGGGATGTATACCCTACCCTTGAGACGGGGCTCAGAGTTGATGAGCTCGCGCATAACTTCCGAGTTGCGGGCTTCGTTCTCAAAGTCCGTCTCGAGCTTTAGTCGTTCCGTAACAAACGGAACCATGGAGTACATTGGCAGGTCGAACCACCAAGTGTACACCCTCATCACAACTTTGAAAGCCCACAGATCCCAACCAATCTGCCTCTCAATCTCTGGTTTCTGAATCTTGATCGCCACCTCTCTCCCATCCGGCAACCTAGCCCAGTGAACCTGAGCCACACTCGCGCTCGCCCTAGCCGTCTTCTCCATCACACCTTTGCTATCGTCCTGCCCCGTAAAGCTGACCCCGAAAACCTCCTCTACCGACCGGCCCCCAAAGTCGTCTCTGATAACCTTCTCGACAAGTTCCCACTCGTCCTGCGGCGCGTCGTCAAACATCCTTGCGAACATCTTTTGGAACTCTGGCGGCAAGACGGCGCTCTGCATGGCGATCGCTTGTCCGATCTTGAGGTATAATCCGCCATTGTGCCGTAAGAGATCAGACATGCGCTCCGCACTCCGGCGGTGGAGTTCGGGAATGCCGGATTTGCTTCCGACAATGGGCAGTGGGTGAGCACGAAAGTTGATCTTGTAATCGGCGGCGACGAGGAGGCCGGTGCCAAAGGTTCGGAGGGAGCGGGCGATGCCGGAGGCGTAAACTTGTGAGTCTATGAGGTAGCCTGTTCCGAGGAGAGCGGAAAGAATGAGGAGGCGGCGGAGGTATTTTCGGGTGCGAGGGTAGGACCTCGCTGGACGGGGCTCGCCGAGAGCGGCAGGCGAGGGTGGCCGGAGGGGTTCGAATGGCCCGGAAGAGGGGTGGAGGGGCTGATGGCGAGGGGAAGTGGTGGTGGTGGTTCGGTTAGAGCGTGGCAAGCGCAGTGGCCGACGTGAGGTTATTGTTGTTCTCGCCGTCGTAATTGTGGCGGAGAGGCAGAAGCGTCGGCTGCTGGCCGTGCTACCAGCAAGGCCATGGCGCCACATGGTGCGCTCGGTGCGCTGGTGGCCGGTCTGGTTATTTTGTATTGTTGTGAATCCTCAGATATGGCATCGGTCAGGCTTTGTTCCTCTTCTTTGCTGTTTATACAGACCGGAAGTGAAAAAGGCACCGAAATGGTTGAGCTTAGTCGTGAGATTTGTCGATGACGACTGACAAAGCGAGACGGGACTGGAAGCCAAGCTCGCAAGTCTCTCCGATGCCGACCAAGCTTGGCCCGCTTTTTGCCGCACCCCCCGACAACTTGCCCCGCGTGGCCGCAATGTCTCCGAGGTGATCGGTGTTAATGGGCGCCGATGGATATCTGGGGTAATTACAACCTGCTCTCCGATGCGATCGATTATCTTGAATACTTATAGCAATCAAAGGGGGGTTACACGAAAGTTGGGTTTGCTATTTGTCGGCCATTCAATCAAGGGACCTGGATAGAAGACGACCACTTCAACACCGCTTCATATCCCAGGGCCCGGACAAACACGAGACTCATCACCAAGTCCTGTCAGAGATGTTTTTCGTGACCAATTTAAGATTGATCAACCCGAGCTATCAAGCTTAAGCTTACATGGAATGAACAAGTATCGTGAGATTTGAAGATAGAACTTCAACGTAGGAACAGAAGCCCTTTGATACCGCCGTTGAAGACAAGATCTGGGGATGTCTGAACCAGCAAGGATTCTATAGTGGAGCCCCTCTGTGTCTGAGGTCAAGATGTGGACCTGTCATGAAGCTTGTTCTGAAACTAAGATAAAGTGGTACCAATAGGACTTCACAAGATTCAGTGATAGCGGGAGTATCCTTTTAACAAACCGTTGACAGCCTCCGTGAGGGGGCGCCAGACCGGGTTCGAGAGGCGCCGAACCATGGACTGAAAACAATTTGACAGCAATGCTGCAGCGTTTGTTGGGGATAGCTGGTTGGTGAAGCTTGACAAGTTTGATGTATGGTCCTTGGGGTTCCAGAAGCAATCACGGATTGTTCTTGGTGGCTGACCGATGTGACATCCGGCAACACCGTGTCGCCAAATCAAGTCCAGCATCCGGAGCGGGATTGCAACCCTGAATGGAAGTTCGCAAAGGACAGTGGGAGATGGGCATAGATGGGCGAAATGAGCGATGAGTGAAGGAACAGCATGCGGGAAATTGACGCGACACCAACGGTACATACATAAAGGCTCATTACCGTGACGTTGCTCTGTGTGAGTTTGCGGCCACAAGCGAGCTGCTTCGTCTTGACTCTCACTCCTACCAGAACTCTGGTGCCGTCTGAGCTAAAGGTCGAGTTAATGGTGAGTTGACTGTGGCATTTTGTTTGCATCATGGGTTTTGATCGGTTGCCAGAAAAGCCTGGTTGTGAGACTCGAGTTGCGTCAGTTAGTGAGCGTCTCGTCCAATGATTGCGTCGTCCCGCAAGCTTCCGCCATGGTGCCATCTGCAAGGACGCCTGGGTCTGTGTTGCTTCACTGGTATTTCTGCATTTCATGACTGTGTGCGCCGAACTCCATCCAGCTCGCGCAACCCAAGGCCACGGAACATGTCATCAATAGCCATCCACCCTCGCTGCGGGCAAGATTTCTTCGAGAGAAAAAAGGGGCAGGGGGGCATCGCCCCGAGTCTCGTTCTAGCTTTTCTCGGGACGACAAACATTGAGATCCGGGGACGGTGTGGGGGCCCGAGGAAGAGCGGATCATGATCCCGGCGGCTTTAGGCTGCTTATACCGCAGACGACTGACTGACTGTATCTGACGTGCCGTCACTCAGCAGCTAACAATTGGACCGTGTCAAGATACACAGACCTGAGTCCATGCATTGACGACATTGACGAAATAGAGGCGAGGTTGGTGAGAGGCATCAGATGCAGTCGAGCAGATGTTCCCAGTTTTGGAGTGCTCGAGAACGAAAAAGTACATCGCAATCTTAGGTGTATCGCATGGGAAGCGTGGAGTGTGGTGAAGATTCTTTGGTGGTAATTACGCAGAAGCTGCGCCTCGAAGCGAGGGACGGCGAGGCCATCCCAGTCAAGAGCTGTGCGTGCTCGCTGTTCCCCACATGTTTGCAGCGGGTGAGTGGCCCAGGCTCGACCCCCTAACGATTTTCCCCCCCATTTCCCGCGATTCCAATTGCGCTCCCCCGTCACCTCACCAGTGCTTCGCATCGCGTGTGTGTGTGCAAAGCAAAGCGTCGTCGCCAATGTCAATGCATTCCCTTTGCTGGGAACGCGCAAACTAACTCGATTCCGGATCTCGAGAATCGAAGAGCGACTGCACCACACCATCCCATCCCTTAGACTGGAAACAGAAAAACTGCTGGACGGAAACATCAAGCGCCGCGACTGGACTCGGCCAACTGAACCTCTGTCGACAACAATGAGCGACCGATAAACGAACTCGCGAACATCCAGTCTGCTGTTGTCGCCATTGTCTTCCACTATACAGTATACATTCGCTTCAGCCTCGGTCAAACCTTTCGCATGTATCCAACCGACCGTATGCGCACACGATCCTTTAAAACTACACTCGCTTCAGCCACTCGTGCTCGGTGCTTCAACTGAGGAAGCGAACCTCTCTTTGACCTGCCGCGTCTTGACGACGCTGGCAATCTTTCTTTACACCGCCGACACGGCCACTCGGCGTCGAGCTTTCTGCCAACATGTTGCGACCTGCAACCCCGTTGTCGGTGCTGCTCTTCGCGGCATTCTGCTTGCTACTCCTCTCGTCTTTGTCGGCTCCAATTATTGGCGCTATTCCGCTGGGTCAATGGATGGGGGTTGATTTTGGAGTATTTGGTTTCTGCAATCGTGGGGCCTGCACCCCTGTAGAGATTGGCTACGATGTCCGTAAGTGTGATCATAAACCACGGTTGTTTGCTATGTTGCAATTGCTTACCAGTTCAACCCTCAGAACAACTTAGTTCTGAAGAGTTCGATATCCCCGCGGGGACGCGAACTACCTTGACCACTCTTCTCATCATCCACCCAATCGCCGCACTTCTGACGCTAATCATGTTCGTCCTGGCTGTAATTGCCCACTTGCATAGCCCATCTCACTCAAGTCGATACCTGCTTGCCTTGTTCATATTTGGCATCTTCACTTTCCTAGTTTGTCTCTTGAGCTTCCTGGTTGATGTGCTCGTTTTCGTGCCGCATATAGCATGGGGGTCCTACACTGTCCTGGCCGCCACGGTTCTGGTTGCCATTAGCGGGCTGGTTTCGTGTGCTATGCGCAGGACAATTGTCAGCAGGAAAGCTAGAAAGAAGCGCATCGCCGAGAACGCAGAGATGAGTGGAGAGAATTACTATAACCGTCAGTTACAACAGGCTCCTCCGGTATCCACTAGTCCTGCACCCCAGCAGCCTACCGTTCCGATGCTCAGCGGCGCCAACGGAAGGCCGGATGCACTTCCTGAGTTTGCTTCGTTCGAGAAGAAGGATGATCGAAGCAGTGACGAGAGGGTGCCCCTCACCTCAATAAGTCCAACTGATAGATCACCAAACAACTATGCGACAGATGGATCGACTACCTATGTCAATGATATGGGCACAATGCCTTCGGACCTTGGGCCGCAAAGATCACTAACAAATACCCCCGGGTCTCGAGGCTACGGTGATCCTTCTCCTGGCCCCGATGGGTACGCCATGAGGGCGCCCTCCTATGAGCGAATGAATTCTAGAGGGAGGGGTGGGGGGCCACCGGGAGGTTACAGAGGACGTGGAGGATATCCTGGGCCTGGCCGGGGAGGCTATAATGGCTATGGAATACCACCAGGAGGGCGTGGGGGTTACGGAGGTCCGCAAGGCCGTGGAGGGTATGGCACACCGCCGAGTGTAAGGGGAGGGTACGGCCCACCACCCCGTGGTGGTGGCGGACGACCTCTTCCGCCTAGCTATCATGGAACTCCCGGTCCCTATGATAGAAGACCGTCGCCAGCCGGCCCATATGGCCCTGGGCCTGGACAGTACGATGCCCGGCAACCATCGCCAGGGCCGCCGTCTGCTCCTGGATATGTGAACCGGTCGGCCTCTAATGGCTCGGGGGTAGGCTACAATGCTTACAACCCCGGCAACCGGGAGAGCCTTCCAAGGGCCGAGTCGCCGCCGCCACTCCCTGGTATCGACGATGGAATCCCTACGCAAGCGGTAGAGATGGATGCAACGGGTAGCAACCGCGGAGTTGGACAGTATGGAATCCGAGATAGTGATTCTGATGTTGCGGGCATGCTCGCCATGCAACAGGCGAGGTTATCGCCAGGTGCTAGGCATGACACATATATCAGCGACGCGAGCAGATACAGTCAAGATGAGTAAGTCACTGTCCATTCGCAAAGATTCCCCTTTCGTGGTGTCGCGACCGCTAATTCTCCTATTTCAGCAACACCTACGTGCCCCCAAGACAAGCCTGGAACCAGAACCCGGCCAGGACACCATCCCCGCTGACGGCAGTTTCCACCCGTCCGCCAGTTGATCTACATGGCGGTCCCGGACCCAACCTGCAACCCCCACCCTCCCAGCACGAACCACAAACAAACCCAGGGCTGAGACCAGCCGCTGGTGAGTACTACGAAGACGTAGACCCGCGCTTCGCCGAGCCTGCTACTGCTGCTGCTGCTGCTGCTCCTCCAGCTAGTAATTCTAGACCGAGAACACCTCCCATGCAGCCCCTACAGTTGGCTAACTCGTACGAGGAAATTCCCCAGGGCGCCCGCAGCCCGGCCGAATCTGAACGGTCCAACTTCACGTCAATTTCGCAACGCGGGATCAATCCTCGCTGGCAGCCACCACCGGAGATGCCACAGATGATACCCCGACGGCCTGTCGGGAACCATTCTCGCCCTACCGACATACTTCTTACCTCCAACCCAGACTTTGAGCTGCCCACGAGAGGGAGGGGGTAAATTTTTGTCTTGTCGTCGAATGATGGATTGAGGGAGAAGGAAAAGAGGGGGGGGAAATGGGGAGAGGTTGGTGTGGCCATCATGATACCCAAAAAGCTCTCAACAGTTGAGCTTTCTTAACACAACGCAACACACAGCACAACATGTGAAAATCACCAAAGGGGACAGGACACCAATGGCTTGGGTTTTTTCTCTTCGTCGTTCTACAGGGCAAGCTTTTTGCTCTTATATTTCACCCAAAGTCCAGTATATACGGATTTACTTTTTCTATCGGTTTCGCTCAAAGTTCTCTTTTTTTCTGTTTCTTTTGATACACCGAGGGAAAGCAAACCTTCTCCCTAGGTCCCAGCAGCAGAGACAATCATCTTTTTGTCTCGCCTTTTCTTTTTCTTTTTCTGCGATTTTGGGGCGGCGGAGGCACAAACAGCTACAACATCAACAACAGGCTTAGCATCGCTTCTCTCTGTTGCCCTTTTTTTTTGTCAAGGTTATGTCTTATGTCACATATATATGTGCTACTGTATGGGCTAGGTAATTCAAATCTGGTGAAGGAAGTGGGAGGGGGGAGAAGCAAGCGTGGTGATGAACACGTCCCTACATATAGATAGGGACAGTCAGGATGGATGAGAGAGGACGAGGGTGGTCAAGCGGCATCAGCAAGCGAGCATTATGCCATAGTGAAATGGAAAAAACAAAAGAATTAGCTTTTTCATTGCGCGTGTATGATGTGTTTTGAAAGGAAGTGTTCAAGACGAATTGCCGGGTTTCAAAGGCCGAGGAACAATTCAAGGAAAATGTGACCTTTCCACCGTTATGGAAAGGAATTGCATTCACAAATCATATACGCCAAACCAGATATATAATACACGTCCCATTAAGATATTCTGCAGACCCAGCGCAAAAAGCCAGACCATCGACTACCAACAGGACTTACAATGTTTCGCTCAAGCGGATCCTTGAATACAAACATAATACACACTCCAGGATGTTGAGAAAACCAACGCCCTCTTCCTTTGCCCTCGCTTCCCAAACTCCACTGAACTATCCCTGACCCCATCATATCCCTCGTCCGGGATTATTAACGCCGTTCGCTCTCCAAGCCGTTGCCAACTTCGAGCCCAAAACATTCAACGCCAATGTTGTAGTTGATCCCCTCCCCAGCATGAAAATATTTTTACTAAACCCATCCTTCTGTCCATCGATATCGTCCTTGTTTGCCTTCCCTTTTATTGACTGCCCAAAAACGCATGAGTGTCGAAGAGAAATCCCAATGGTCCCAAAAGAAAATGCAAAGAAGCCCAAAATAGCAACCAATTGCCCGCATCGCATCAATCCTGCCCCATCTTAGATCAACGCGTAGAGAATCGCTGACATGAATCGTTGAATTAACTCAATAACCGAGTCTTCGAGGCACCCTGGTGACCTTCTTCTTCTTAGGAGCCTCTGCTCTGGGATCGTCAAAGAAGCTATTGTTGCCCTCAGGTGAGCGGTCGATCAGCGACTCATCTGGCTCCGCAAACTTGGGGAACCAGCCATTTGGCCGACAACAAGACCTCCTATAGTCCCTGTAGTTCAGCAAAGCAGCGTAGGTCATGTTCAACAACGGCTCCACGTGTTCGCTGCTCTCCATCTGGATTGCCTCCTCCATGCTGAGTTTCGACTGAACAGGCTTGTTGATGGCGCACCCAAAGAGTCGCTCACGTTCAGCACCAATGGCCCCAAGCTTTCTCTGCAGGCGCCCACTTGTTTGAGCATCTCTTTCCTGATCTAGATCCTTCACCGAAAGCCCCATACCCGCCCAGTACACTTTGGCCAGTACACTTTCTCTTTGTTTCTGGGCTTCCTCATCCAATGGAGGAGTGTGGGAGGGAATCGCAACCTTGTGCCACGCGTCGCTGAGAGGGGTGTATCGCCCATCATAGTTTGACGGGAAGCCGTCTGGGAAGTATCGTGAGATCTTCTCAGGTGGAAGTGTGTCGTAGACGAAACGTTTCACCGATGGGCCTGCGACATAGAATGGGGTGCTCGAAGAAGATTGTCGTAAGTCCGAGGAGGGGCGAGACATTTGAGTGACTGGACCATAGATATCGGCAAAGTCATGCTGGGAGAGATGACTCGAAAGCCCTATATCTCTTCCCCTGACCTCTCGATCATAGATAGCGTGATTATCAGCCTCCGCCTTATATGGCTGAGCAACAGTCGACGCTCTAGGCTGATGACCAATTGGCATATGGGCACTTGTGAATCGGGGCTCGTTCTGGCCCTCAAAACGGCTATTGCGGATCGAGGCGGTTGTGGAATCGAAAGCGGCCCGCTTCAACTGACGCAAGCCTGGTGGTCCAGCTGTCAATGGCTGAGGGGGTCCGGATGACACAGCAGATGGAAGGCCAGCAGTGGCAGCCGTGGGACGATCTCTTCCAGGGCCAATGTCTGATGCTGTTATTGACAGAGGGGATAAACCCCCAGGACGACTGAATGACAAGTTAGCAGGCCGAGCTTTCGCGAGTGCCTTTTGAGCCGCCTTCCGCATTGGATTAGGATAAGACGCGAGATTCCGAAGACTCCTGACCGTCATCTTCGACGATACCAAGGTGTCCTCAGACGCAACGCTTTCATCGTCTTCCAAAACCGAAGGAGGATGGGGGAGGTTTCCTGACCGGAGAGTAGGTGCCGTCATACCGAGATCGGAAAAGGCGGCAAATTCCTGCTCGTGAATGGGGCTCAGAGCACGATCGTAGTTCTGCTGCAGAGGTGTGTACTGCTTCGTGTCTAGTGTGTTGGCCGTTGTGGGCGGAGAGGGCGGAGACCTTTCCTTCGAGAGAAGGGATGACAATGAATCGGGGAGGTTGAAACCCTCTCCTGAGGGAGGCTCCAAGTGCTGAGGGAATCTCCGAGCCCTGGGCCGCCGAGTAGGGGGCTGAATGGGGGTCGCTGCACTTGGATTGTAGATGGAACCCACGGTGGTGTATGTCGGTTGCTTCTTCGTTTCCAGTCCTGTAGCAGTAGTCGTGGAGATCTTGGAGTACGGTGAAACTACATCCATTGAGACGGTGAGATTTTGCTATCAAGTAGTGAAGGGATAGGTCTTGGGGAAAGAGAAAAAAGAGTGAGGAGTGATGGCATAAAACTCAGAGGAAGGGCAGATGCGGGCGCTCGTGTAGTTGTTGTTTCCAAATTGATAGTCACTTTGGATTCAAATTTGCTGATCATGTGAGAGCAGCGAATGAGACGTCGAAGCCCGACGAGAGATATCGGATGAGGATGGGGGCAGGGAGAATAGGAGAGATTGTGACGCGTGGGTAAGTGCTTGGTGTTGAGATGGTGAAGGGGAGAGATTGGACGTACCGCTCCTATGCGACCGGTAGGTAAAGTCCGTGGTGTAGCCGCCTGCAAAGATATTCGACGAGCTGTTAGCCTGGTCTTGAAACATCTTTTATCCTGGTGGCGGCATGAGGCAGCTGCTCTCTCCGCCGGTCGACGTTGATGAAGCTGGCTGTTGGAAGGCGCGATGGCAAACCTCACGAAAGTCGCACAAGTCCCAACGGAAAAAGCGGGGAGGAAACGGTGAAGGTTTTCACGCTCCGGGCTTCTCGTGTGGGTTCAAATGATTAGGAAGTCTCGGGCGCCTCTTTTGAGAAGAATGATCCGGGTGTTGTTGGGGATTTGGAAGGCAGCCACCGGAGTTGTGGATGCGGGCTTCTCTGCTGCTCTTTCTCAGTGGCTGGAGTTGCTCACTTGACACCGCCTGACCTAGTTTTTGAAAGAAGGTTTGGATGGAAAGAACGTGTAAGTTGTGCAGCCACGACCCACTGGTGCCAGTCTGCCTTTTGGGCTACCAATGTTCTTTCCATGTCAATGATATCTTCGGGCACGGAAGCCGAAATTGTTAAGCTACACGGTCCCTTACCAAGAGCCTTTCTATATCATAGCTAATTCATCTTGACTTCCACCAAGGAGCAAGATTAATCTTCACATGCGTTATATATCTTGGAATGATGTTCACTGTCGCTACTGGATGGCTTTATGGATTCAGATGAAAAGCCAGTAGAAATGAGAAGTACCATTCAGCAGATGCCGTTGCGAGGTCTTTGTGAGAGAAGGCCGCTCAAGCGTGCCTTCATGGCTGATGTTTGCACTTTATATCAAGAGCAGCTTCTCGTGACGACAGTGGCTCAAGCTTATTTTCAGCCCTTGGGCATTCAAACTATCGCTGAAGCGAGCTTGAGCAATCTTTAGAATACCAGTAACCAACAAACCCCGAGGCTATCTAACGACAATCACCTCAATTTCACGGCCTGCCTTTCTGGTGCCAAGAGATGTCGTTGGGACAGTCTCCATCGATCTCCAGGCGGACTTTTGTCACTCCTAGGCATCATCCATGTGGGTTGTGCTTCTCCGAGCTTACACAAGTGTAGCCGGGTTGGACGTTGGTTTCATCGTCTTGCTCTTCTTGCTCTTCTGGGATCAGAACTCTACTATTTCCAATATTTCTTGTACTTCTACGCAGATCTCCATCGGCCATGGCCAGGTCTGGTACTAGACGAGTCAGATCTTCAAGACAAGGTGTCCAGAACCATCGGTAGCCGGATGGGTTCTCATCTGAACTTCATTTCACCCCCGTCAACATGTTGACGAAACAGCCTTCGCCTACAAGAAGAAAAACGCAACTCATCAACAGGCCCCAACCCCAACCCCAGCAACCAATCTGACATACATGCCACAATAACCTCAGCTCAGGACTCAAATTGGGGGTTACCCTGGGCAGCATGATTCTCCTCGTAGTGAATGGATTGATCACTGAGATGACCCCCTGATATGATGGGGCGTCGTGGTGTGTTTGAGCCGCAATGCCGAGATTTAACATGCCCTACCTACCTTACGGACCAAGTTCACTATTATATTTAAGGCCGACTGCAGCTACTTAACAGGGGCATGTATGTCAGATGCTTGGCATATAGGTTGGAGGAGATTGGGCGGCGCCGGCGGGTACCCGTGTTATGAAGACTGTCTAGAGAGAGAGAGAGAGAGAGAGAGAGCATGACATATCTAGGTTCGGTCTGGATATGGGAGGTTAGAACATGGCACGAGGTGGCGACTGGTGTATTTGGTGCCGTTACCCGGTCTCCTTCAACCGGGCCGAGCAAATTCGGCGCTTTATTTTCATCTTTGGGCCCTATCCGAGAGAGGCAAGCACTCTCAATACCTGGTCTAGGGTGCCGAACATCCCAGAGGTACAACCCCCCGAGCTGTCAATAATAGTCCAGAGTTCAGTGATTTTTGGGTAGCGATGTGGCTGTCGCGGTTTGATTTTCACTCTTTTGCTACGATACGAAGAAAGAGGGTGTGTCTGACATGATGCCAAGCTCCCTTTCAGCGGTTTCTCATACATCTCGCTGACTCACGGTGCATAATGTTTCTTTGTGGTAGCAATCAGTGCCGAGTCAGACGGTAGACCACAGAAGGTCACCAAGAGGGAGCCATTCTCAAAATCGACTATGTATGTAGTCAGACGTACGAAAATGCCTGTACGCGGGCAGGTTTTGGCCCCCGCATTGGAAAGGATTCCGCAGGCCCGACAGACAAATAGTGACAAGAGACCATGTCAGAGAGGACGGCGCAGCAGAGTATGAAAAGGACAGCCAGTCACGGGGTTCTCCGTCTCTCACTGCAGACGGCAGTGAAAGGGAGGTGCCCCGATTCGCTTGCACAAATCGCCGCGCAAGCAAGTCTGGGAAACGGTCGAGGTCTGAGGTGGAGAAGGATACAACGCACTACGACTGAACTTGAGCTTGCATACAAGAGAGGAAGTTGTCGAAAAGAGGAACCACACATCGGCGATTTTGGCTCGAATAAGGTGTGGATCTGAGCTTGGGTGCATGTCCAAGAGAGTCGGCGACGCATGATTGCGGCATGTAAGCACACTTCCCGGGGCAGCCAAATTGCGCGAGCGTTGAGGAGCCGCTCCCCCATCCGCCGAATGCCGTCTGCTCACCCAGATCAATAGGTGAGAATTGATGCTTGAAAATTTGGAGTGACAGATCGGAGGCACTCATCTTTGTTGCACAATTCCCATATCATAATTGTGCCGACTGAAGCCTCCCCCTGCCCCCCTGATGGTCAGCTGCAAGCGAATTCACGGCCTTGATTCGAAACATTTGAGGGGATAGGCACTTCTGACGAATAGTCGTTTCGAATGTTTCGGGCTCTTGCAGCTTCTCAAAGAATACAACCTTTTCGAGGGTGGGAAGCACAGTTCGGAAAGAAAAGACAGGAGGAACGGAGTTAGGTTGTCAGGCATCGATGTAGCCTGGAAATTTGAGGAAAACCTACCGGATTTGGAGGGCATTTGAATGAGTTGAAGGGAGCTCTCTAGATGAATAAAAGCACAGACCAGGGTTCAATCTGGGGTTGAAGGAGGTCAATTCTTGTTAACCAAGCAGCCAAACAACGTCCTTGAAGCCTCTTTCCGGCTCCGTTATCTCGTTGGTCGTTTGTACCTGCTGGGCCACCGGGAACTCGAGCTCGAGGAGGATCGCCGTAGCACATACAGCTGCTGTGAGTGACTGTGGGTAGGCTTCTGAAATTGTACAAGGCTATCCAAGACAGTGAGAGGCTTGCACTCTCGGGTCAACATCGGAGACTTTGTGGCACGGCTACTATCCAGGTTGATCCTCGAGCTCTTCCTGGGAGTTGAGCAGTGTCTGAGGACGGCAGAATAATGGCGCAAGTTGTGTTCTGTGCTATGTGGCTCTGCAAAGCTGCCGTGCTTGATGACTGGCCACGGCCTCTCTCCTATGCTGTTGCACCGTACGGGTTCTTCTCATGCCGTGGTTACCACAATGGGAGCATGATTGGCCTTGATGATAGGGGCGAGTATGCCTGGATGTCCAACTTGACACCCCCTGTGTTGCTCGGTGACAGCGGATAACAAGGACGGCAATACTTGGCCCGCCTTCAGTGGCCAGATGATCTGTGTGGTTTCGGGGAAGTATGCCGTATTCTTCTCACAAAGCTTAGCGTCGTTTGTGAGACAGTTGGGCTGAAGCAGCTACGTGAAGCTCTCTGGAAGTGGAATCGAGTGCCGGCCTGCTGACCGCATTATGGGTTGCCTCCTGAATCACACAGCGGGCTCGCACGGATCTCATCAGATAGGTAGAGCTTGAATCTGGGGCAATGTTAGGACCGGCCGTCTTGAGATTCGGTGATGTTGGGACTGTCGTTGTCGTTTCTGCATAGAACTTCCAGGTTGCTACCTTAATATGTGTAGATGGAGCGTACCTTAGGACTGGACATTGCCTCAGGGTTCCAGCTGACCATTCTACCCGAGGCCCTGATTTGTCCGCGTTCGGTCAGCCACCATAGCGAAACTGTTGTACTGTGATAGAGTGCTGTAAATGCCTTCCCAATGGGAGCATGTTTCCTGGTTCCGCGTGCGTGGCACATGTTTCAATCTGCGGCAAGGCTCGCGATTTCGATCTCATGTGTCTGGGTCCTTCGTCCGATGCAGGAGGGAAGAGGAGAGAGAGTAAGAGGGATGGGTTAGGGATGGGTGAGACTGGCGAAGGCGCGGCACGCATCTAGGTACTGGTTGCAACATGGAAGGTACCTGACCTGGGCCAGGTGGCCGGCAGGGGTTCCTGTGGTCGCCGTTGGCATCTTCAAACTGGGGATGCTTCGGGGACGGCGACTGACTGGACTGGACCACTTTAGCGCGCTATAATACCCCACTGCGGACCCCACCCCTCCGTACGGTTGCACCCCTGTCGCCCCCTTCCCCTCGATAAACTTACAATTGGAGTTCCCCGCCCTTTTTTTGGGCCAGCCATCAATGATCAACCTGCTGTGATTTCAGTGCTGATCATCCCATCATTCCTGCACCTGAGACTCGCTCAGAAGTTTGCTCCTTTTTTTTTTCCCCTCCCGAATCGGCCAGACCCTACTCGCTCTCCCAGATACGCCTCTTATATACTCTTAGGCGGATAGCGTGAGTTTCACTCCCACGGACAACCGCCGTCATGGATTTCACACATACCGCGTACTTTGGTGGCTCTCAGCCCTACCAATTCATGGGGATCCCTCCTCCCCTCACTCCGGCGCATTCCACATCGGTAGCCTCGGACGACTTCAACACCACCTCACCACCGGTAGGTTGCATTTCAGTCTGAGATCAAGACGCCACAGGCACAGAGGGGAAGGAGGAGATGGAGAAGGAGGAGATGGAGAAGGAAGAGAGCCTGGCTTTTTGTACCTGTTAGGCCGGGCTTGGGCTGGCTTTTGTGTGGTTGTCTGCTCCTGTGTCTCCGCATTTGCCCGCCATCGTTGGCAGTAGCGCGCATTGGCCGTTGCGTACGAGAGGCTTACACAATGATTACTCAGGAGCCCTATGAGCAGTTCCCCAGCGGCATCCCTCATGAACAGTTCCAGAACTTCGATAATTACGTCCAATTCAATCCTGCACAGAACTTTCCGGGCCCACCAACACCCCCGGGTCAGGTTCCCGCCCCTGTACCTGTGCAGCAGCAGCCCGGCCCCCCCATCAACGGCGCCGTCCCGCAGGCGCGGCCCCCGACCGTTGAAATCTTGTCTCTGTCCAAGATAGACTTTGACGAGCAGAGTCGTCGGCAGCAAGGGTCCAATTCGGAAGAAGATGACCTGACGCCAGCCCAGTCGAGGCGCAAAGCCCAGAACCGTGCAGCGTATGTGATACTCCGGCTCCGCTCTTCGTTACACCAACCCATGCTGTCGGCTTGCTTTTCCGAATATATCAGACGGCTGTCCGCCGTTGCGGTCCGTCCCGCCATTTAGTGTGTACATTCTTGCTGACCTTGTCTATGTAGTCAACGGGCCTTCCGCGAGCGCAAGGAACGCCATGTCAAGGACCTCGAGAGCCGCCTGCAGCAGACAGAGCAAAGAGAGCAAGAGACGGCGACAGAGAATGAGCGTCTGAAGAAGGAGCTGCAGCAGAAGATGACCGAGCTCGAGATCTTGCGAGCCACATCCAATGTCAACGGCGGTGGGTCACCCGGGAGCAGCGCATCACCGGTCGTGACAGGTCCCATGTCGTACAACCCGACCGATTTCTACTCCAACGTCCTCCAGAACCACGCCAACAAGACCCCGAGCCACAGGATAGTGACAAGCGACAGTGGAGAGCGCCTTCTCGCAGCAGGCGCAACATGGGAGCTGATCATCAGTCACGATCTCTTCCGGCGCGGACTTGTCGACATCGGAGCCGTCAGTGAGCGGATCAAGCCCCTGGCCAAGTGCGACGGCCAAGGCCCGGTATTTGAGGAAAGGGCCATTCTGATGGCCATCGAGCAGAGTGTAGCGAGTGGGAGCGACGAACTTCTTTGATTTCAACAACCATGGTATGATTTGCCGAGTTTTGATTTCAGGCTCTTTACGACTATGATGACCGAAGCGACACCCCAAATTCTCTTTACGTACACGCAAGAAAACAAAATCAGTCGTAGCCCAGCATATATGACGCAAGTACACAAAATAGCACCTGGGTTGAACTTTTTTGGCGCTATACGGGGTAACGGTCGTCTAGGTCGGTTGGTAGCAAACTAGGTGAGATATGGCATTGATTCGAACGGAATAGGTGGGTGGCGAGAGGGTAAATAGGGGCGTTTATTGGGCTGATCTTGATTTTCAACAATGTGAATATGGGTAGGGGTGGGGAAGAGACGTTTCTGCATGCTTCTTCGGGACTTGGTTGCTATGCTTTGGTTTTGGATATCGCCAATCTGGGAAGCTGGGCATATGTTGATCATGAGTGAACCCTTTGGAGTTTACGAATTTGTTACCTTGCTAGATAGGGACATGCTTTGAAGTATTGACAAACTCATTGGATGTTTGGCCTTCTGGACAATGTGTGCCGATTGCTGACCGTAGTCAAGAGAAACACAAGAAACAACCACGGTCGGCACAAGTGTCAAAAGAGAAGTTGGTCTGAAATATACTCAAAATGACCGTTTATCCTCCTGGAAAGTGAAGCTAGGCTAGGCTAAGCTATCCATCCGCCTATAATATACCCCCGATCGAAAACACCCAAGCCAAATTCGTCATGAAAAAACTACAAAGAGGTATCATCATTGTGCTGTGTAGTGGTGTTGCAGTCATTCGATCAGCAAAAATCAAAAAAGAACGTAGAAATGTTTCCTCTGCC
Source organism: Triangularia verruculosa (assembly GCA_033296885.1). Taxonomy (NCBI): domain Eukaryota; kingdom Fungi; phylum Ascomycota; class Sordariomycetes; order Sordariales; family Podosporaceae; genus Triangularia; species Triangularia verruculosa. The sequence goes on along the minus strand of MU863921.1, from coordinate 124,883 downwards.
CCCTGCCTCCCCTATCATCCTTTGTATATGTCTTTTTTCCCCTCCTTCTCCATCTCTCTGCGTGTACCATTAAGATAACCTAGCTTCCCCGTCTTCATGACTCTTCTTCCAGAGGCCCCCGTTCACCGTGTCTTCTTCCCATCCGCCTTCTCCTCCTCAGGAACATACGGATGCTTGATGGTCAAGCACCAGATATCCAAGTAATCGCAGATCGTCACAATCACATCCACCACAAAGCTCCCGTACACGCCCACCGCCATGCCCAGCATGCAAAACATGTAGGCAACCTGGTACACGCCACCCCCGAGCGCGCTCGGCCAGCCCAACCACGGGACGGGGCTGTGCTTGAGCAAGATCGGGCCGATCGAGTCCACGACGCCAAAGCCGAGCGGGATAACCATGACGTTCCAGTAGGGGAAATCCAGCTTGACCAAGTGCGCGGTGATCATCTGCCCGACGCTGTACGCGTTGACCAGCCCGGCAAACAGCGCGAATGGAACGAGATGGCCCCTGAGGATCTCTGGCTGCAGCCACAAGTACGCCACGATCAGGCCCCAAGCAGCGAAGAACGGTCCGAGCCCTACCAAAGCGTATCTCGACTTGTCGCCGCGGGCTCTCCTGGCTCTGATGACATTCCTGGCCGACTCGACGGTGTTGTGCACCAAAACGATGGTCCCCTGGACCATGTACCACTCGGTAAAGCTCATGTTATATACCCCGTCCGGGATGGTGACCGCCCCCCCAAACAACGTCTGAGGCAGGCCAACGGTAGCCAGCATCCCCTGCTGCCAGAAGCTCGCCCCGCCCTTGTACCCAGTCAACGCGTACACTCCCACCAGGATCAAAATCCCCTCGACGGGTCCATTGACGATCCCCAGCGTCAGCGTCTTGGTGTGGTACTCGTCCCAAGTCTGGACATAGAACGTCAGCAAGCTCGCAAACAGCGTCGCGACCGTCTTCCAGCCCTGTCCCATGTTCTGGCTCGCCGCGAAAATCAGCACCTCCAAGGACGTGTTCAGCGCATCAACCCCGTGATCAAACAGCTCCCCCAGCGGCCCCGACTGCTTCGTCCTTCTCGCCTGGGTGCCATCCACCGCGTCGAACGTCTGATACAAGAACAGCCCCGCCGCCCAAGAGTAGTACACCCACGGGGGGCAGTCCTGGTCGAGCGTGGGGTTGTACCAGAGAAGTGTCAGGAAGTTGGCAACGACAAACATGAATCCCGTAAGGGTGATCAGGTTGGGCGCCATGGAGAGCGGGAAGAGCTTGATGACGAAGTTGGTGTAGAAGGGCTTGAGGATGTACTTTGACACGAGAGAATGGTCGACCGAGGAGTACTTGTATTGTTTGAGCGCCGGGAGGCGCTCTTGGCGGACGTAGACCATGGTTGGTGGTTGTTTGCGCTCGAGAGCGGCTTGGGTTCGTGATGTGGTGTTTGTTTGGTAACTTCGGGTGTCGAGGGTCGGGCGGGTTATGACGAAGTTCGAGGTTTTGTTTTGGTGGGGTGAAGTTCTTTGTGTCTCCTTCTCAGAAGAAACTGGCGAAGAGCTGCGCTGCCTTTGCTCCCCTACAGTCTTGGAGAGAACTTCCGCTTTTCCTTCTGGCTGAGGTGGTTTAAAAAATCCAAGCAAAAAGAAGAGAGAGAAATAATAGACACGGCAAACAACCGGCGATCTCGGAGAGTAAAACTGAAAAGAGGGGAGACTCTTCAAAGCCGGAGAAGACTGGAGAAAGTAAAGAATGCCCAAAGTGGAGTTTCCTTCATGCAATCATGCAAGATGTGAAGAAGAGAGCAAAAAGAGGAGGGGGACCCCTCACTCTGAGAACTTTTTTTCTCCTTTCCGGTTCAACTGATGATTGCTACGCGTGCCGCATCGCGCCGCCAGTTTAATAACATCTGGGCAGGTTTCGTGTCTCGCAACGAACAAGCCAGAGATATAAAAGCATTGGTGCGGTGCGGCAGGTGAAAGTTGAAATGAGCCAACCAATCACCCAGGAATCCGGGAAATGTGGTGGGAAAGTGCGTCATGGGTTTTTTTTTTTTTTTTTTTTTTAAATTTCTGCTACCCTCCAAAAACCAAAAGAAACAAAACTATTCAACTTGTCCCCTTTCGGCACCAGTCACCTGAACCGTTTCTCTTAAACCGTTCATCCTATCCAGGAACACATCAATCCCATATCCCCCTAAAATAGAGACGATCTCCAAGTTAAAAAGCTGTTCAACTGCTTGTCCTTCGTCTCCGCGTTTAGAGAATAGGTTCTGCTCCACTTTTGACTTGTCGTGCTTGGGTGCCGTGCAGGGTTCTCCGATATCCAATCGTATCGATCTGCAATGCGTCACGCACCCACTTTACCAACGGGGTTTGCCGATGCTTCAACCCCCAAAATGCCTGGATCCTTGGCGGGAACATGCGAGCTGATCATCTGGTCCCCCAATGACTTCACACCCTCCTCGCCGCAAAGTGCACAATACCATCACATGTCAAACGTCAACACCAACACACTCCAGCATCTCCCCTGTCATATCAATAACTATTTTCGTGTATTGATCGGATGTCGACACACCGACATCTCAATGTTTATTATCTTCACTTTTTGTAGCCTGTAACCGTCTCACTTGCACGACTGCCAGGACCTGGGTAGAAATAACTCCTCTTCAATTTTCCACACACAACAAAACCAAAAAGACAACAGGCCAAGTATAAAATAGAGGTATAACGCCATGCATGAAATGGTCAGGTCATTAAGCAACAGAACCAATAACAAGAGCCGCCACACCCTCCTCCTCGCTCCTCACCGTGATCTTGGTTGTCACGCCCGTCTTGGAGGAGTAGGCCATCCTCACGCTGGCAACCACCCTGCCACCGCCGACCGTCTTGCCCAAAAGCTTAAGGGTGTGCGTTGTCTGGTTGACTGGCACGTCGGTGCCTTCTAGCGGCTGTAGTGACAATGCCTTGGCTAATTGTTCAGTGGCGTCTACACAGACGTTAGTAAAACGCGATGTACGGCGTTGGGGAACAAGGACATAAACATACCGGCTATGCTCTTCATGCCACTCAGCTGCAGCGTTTCCTCAGCCTCCTCCCCCTGCGCGCCCACCTGCTCCCAAATGTGCGCAAAGTTGCTAGCAAACGCTGGCACTACATAATCCGCACCCGACAGATCAAACTCCGAGACTTCATACTCATCGTCATACCCGGTCTCTTCTGGCTCTCCGCTAGTGGGGTCGATCTCCTTGCTGGTGAACTTGAGTACGTTGGAGAAGGTGCAGATGGGCAGGGACCCTTCACCGTTGACCTTCTGGAATGCAACATAGATCTTGCCCGGCTCATCTGTTGAGAGCTTCTCGGCCTGGATGATAAACATCTCCTGTAGCTCCTCCTCATCGGATGGCGTAGCCACAACAGAGACGTTTTCCAACACTGTATCGGGCAGCGTGTTCTTGACCTCGTACTGTAACACAATATGCTCCTTAAAAATATGTTTGACCACGCTGACCACGTATTCGGTCTCGGCTTCTGTAAGCTCCACAACCGGCGAGGACTTGAGAACGGCGCCAAACTCCTTGAGCTCTGGGATGGCCAAAAGCTCCTGCGCCTGCTTTTGTGCGGTGGCTGTAGCCGAAGCCGCAGCGTCGGCCGCAGAGGGAGCAGCCTTGGTGGGGCCGGTCTTTGGCGGCTTGAGCGAAGGTGTCGTGGCCGTGAGCTTCTTGGTCCTGTCTTCCGCGTCGGCCTGCTCGCGTGTGACAATTGGGATCTTGGAGACGTCGAAGGAGTCGTCAAACACCGACTTGTCGTCCGATGTGACGTACATGACCAGCTGATGCTCGAAATATGGGAGAGAGAACATGCTGTCGTTCTTGACAAATCTGGTCGCGAGCTCATCCTCCTCGTGCATGAGGCTGAGGTTCAATGCAGCACGGTCACGTACCTCATCATCCACATCGTCCAAGCAGCGGGTGAGCAAAACGTCCACACTACGCTTGACCTCGGGATCCTTTTGACCAACACCAAACTTGGCGAGGGCGGTGACAGCTGCGGCACGAACGATGGCGTTCTCGAGCACAACACGGTTGTAGATGTACCGGATGTACTTGGTAGGCTGGGAGGTCTTGGGGCCTTCCACACCGAGGAGATGCAAAATCCGAACAGCAAGCTTGGTAAACTCGCAGTCCTCGATGAATTCGCAAAGGTGGGCAAGTGCTTCCTCCTTGGATTCAGGAACAAACTTGATCAAGTCAAACATGCTCTCGACGACGGCGCGCTTGAACTCGTAGCCGCCCTCGTCGCGCAAGACGCCGCTGAGGAACTGAAGCATACCGGCCTGCTTGCTAGGGAACTTGAGGCAAAGCGTCCGGATAGCCTCAACAATTGTGATTTTGAACTCATCCGTGATTTCAGACATGAAACCAGAGATCTGCTTCATCAAACGATCCACGCTAGCTTCGTTACCAGTCTTGAGCAAAGTCGTGATGGCGAAAGTGGCGATAGACCGGTTGCTGTTGGAGATGAGAAGTTCGATATCAGGGTTGCAGACGTTGACGACATGGGGCTTGAAGGACGCAATGTTGTGGAGAATGCGGAGGGCGGCGAACTTGGTGACGGCGCGAGGAGAGGTGAGGAAGAGCTGGAGAACGTGGACCGCCTGCGACACCTCGGCGTCCGTCACATCCCGCATGTCGCAGATGGCCTTGGCAGCTTCAAAGTTGACCATCTCGCTCTTATGCCTGAGCCAGCCATCCAGCAGCTGCATCATGGGCCTCCTAAGTTGGGCATCCTCCTCGGCCAGCTGGGCAGCGAGTCGGACGAGCATAACGATAGCAGCCGGGTTCTTCATTGCGCCAGCCGCGCCGAACTGCTGCACCATCTTAACCAAGGCCATTCTGTCGTGCATTCTCATTTGGTATAGCAGACCGATCGCATGGTACTGGGTCATGGTGGAGTTGTTGACAGGGAGGTTTGCAGAAGACGAAGAGAAGCCAAGTGAGAAGCCACCGGACGACTTGGTGCTAGCAGCCGCCTCCTGGGTCTCACTTTGCCATCTCTTGACGACTTCTCTGGCGATCGGGAGAAGGTGGTACGAAGAAACGAGGGCGGCCGACGAAACGGTCGGGTTCTTGTCGACGATAGCTGTCTTGAGCACACGCTCGATGGACTGGACCGTGGTGGCCTGTTCTTGTGTGTTAGCTAGTTAGGCAGAGACGCCTGGGTGACGCAGCTCGTACATCAATAATGCGGCAGAGCGCTCTGATAGCATTTGGGCGGTAGATAGCATCTGTGCTGCCTCCTGTGTCCTTCATGATGGTGCTCGTGACCATGATTATGTCCTCGGCGGAGCTGGCGAGCTCCTTAATGATAAGGTGGACCATCTGGCGCAGGCTGGCATCTTTGTTTTGGAAGAGCTTCGAGATGCCGAAGAAGAGGGTAGTCGCTTCGGTGCTAGGGAACTTCTCGCCGGTGTAGAGGAGCAGGCCGATCTTGGTCAGGAGAATGCGGCATCTTCGCGGTTGGATAGGGGAGGTGTTGAAGAGTCGAGCTGCGGACCGCCAGTTCGTAATTAGCTGATGGCCACTGCAAAGCGCAACGGCAACGGTCGGTTCCTACCTTCTTGGAAAACCTGGGTCCGGTCAATTTTGACCAGGCCGGTGTCGGCATCCTCGTCCTTCTTCCCGTAGCTCATGGTGGGCAAGACGAGGTGATTTGCGCTGGTAGAGCTGGGTTGAGAGTCGGGCTTACAGTTCGAAATCCAACTCGCGACGTTGCCAATTCATGAATGGCTCGCTGGCCAATGCCCGTGCCATTCAGCGGCCACCAAACAGCGGCCCCACAGCCCAGGGGGTGACAATGAATGTCGCACAGACCATCGCTCCAACTGTCATTTACGAATTGTGGGGTCACGTGCTGCCCCTTTTGACGACACCGCACAGCAGAAGTTGGTCCTTTGAACCAGTGCTCAATTGTTACAAGTACAAATATCAAGGGGGGTAGATAGATATCTTGATTACAGTTTTAATCTCTCACATATCCTTACCCGTCAGACCCAAAAAAACAATTTTGGCCTGAGACTACCTAAGCTTTCCCACAAAGACCCCCCAATGAACACTGTAACTCCTAGCTGAAACAAAACAACCAACATCCCTCGTACCATTGCCATTCCGACCCGCAGCCCAGACCATATCAAATCGGTGACAGTCGTGGCAGATACCTTCGCCGATACAGGTTGTCTCTATATAAACCGAGACCTCATAGTAAAAGTAAGTAGTTTGAGCTCGACAGCAAGTGTCGGGTCATTGAGGTGCCACATCTAGGAGTAGCCATTGACGTCTGCCGACCAACGAGCTATGTCCTAAGCAGCTGCAATTTGGTCCAAGTCCGAAACGACTGGTGGTGGTTCGACAGACGCATCAAGGGCAGGGTCGTGGGCGGCCTCGGGTTCAGGTTCAGATTTGTCGTGGTCGGGGAATCCCTCCTGCGCGCCATCCATGCCAAGCACTTCGGCTCCTTGAAGCTGGAGCTGAGGATCATGCAGCGGGGGAGCAGGAAGCGCCTCCATCTGTGCGACAGGCGCCGCATGGGCAGCGGCAGCAACAGCATCGCCAAGTTCGGTATTGATCACGGCGCCGTTGGCATCCAGGTCAGCCTCCTTGCGGTCAGGGTTCTTGCCGCAAGCTTTCACGGCTTCCCTCTCCTTCTTGCCGAGTACGACGAGATCGAAACCTTTGGGGAGGATACCATCAGCCCTACAAAGAGATATGTGGTTAGTAATCCGAGTGAATGGCCATGAGCTATTTCCGTCATAACAGTACTTACTTCAGGAAATCCTGCTTGAGCAACCGCGCCTTGTCACGAAGGGCCTGCTGATCACGGGGCCTCTCGAAATGAATGTTTCCCTCTTTGATTTGCTTCTCGATAACGCTCCATTTGCAGCCATAGGTATGCACAGCCTTGACAAGCTCCCGGACATCGTTGCGGACCCAGGCAGAGCGGACCTGTGGCTCTCGCACTTTCCTGTTGGCGGCAGAAATCTCCTTGGATCGTTGAGTTAGGGCATCGAAATCTGGTTCCATTTGCGTACCCGGGAGAGGCGGGTATTGAGTGGGCACAAGAGGTTGGGCAGGGACAATCTGGCCATTGGGAGACGGATCGGCCTCTGCATCAGCATTCTTCTTGCGCCTAGCACGCTTCTTGGGCTGGGGATTGGCCTGGTCACCATTGACATCCGAGGCGGCCTGTCCACGTCTCTTTCTGCCTGTGGTAGTCGTAGCCTGGGCAGCAGACTGAGCATAGATAGCTCCGTTCTGGAAACCGTTCCGCTGTGTTGGGTCGGCAAATCCTGGACTCGACTCCTGGCTGAATTCAGGGTAAGGAACTCGGGGGTAATTGGTTAGGGGGGCCGGGTAGCCGATGTTGTATGAGGATGACGGAGGACCCTGAGCCATAGCCTCTGATTCGAGCTGTGTCTGGATTTGCGAGTCAGTCCTGGCGCTCATATCGGCTGTCTGGACAGGGGCAGGCATTTCCGCCATATCCAGAGCTTGATTCGTATGGTGGAAGTACAGCTCGACCAGCTTGCGGAGATTATGAAGGAATTCAGGGAAACCGTATGTCGTCTCGAGCTCATGAAGTGCATGGTCGAAGGTGTTCTCGTCACCGGGCGTGAAGTACTTGTCAGTCAGCTGCCCGCATAGAGAATTGAAACGAGTCCAAGCCCTCTCAAGGTTCTCTGCCGACTCGGGGTCCTCGGGATCGACAAGCTTAAGTTGTAGGTCGTCCTTGTTTCCACCCAGCGCAGCGGTCACGTTGTCGGCGGAAAGATCACCCACACACCAGATCCTGGCAAGCTTCTCATAGGGGTGAAAGTTGGGAGAGCCATGTTGTCGGAGCGCTTTGAGGGTAAAAATCGAGAGCTGTGTCCGGATATCGATCACCATCTCAGACACCCCCTTGATCGTCTGGTCCCTTGGAACATAAAACTTGGGAAATTCCTCGTCCCAGGACTGAAGGAGAGGCAGATAATCGGCCGGGTCCGTCGTCTGAATGTCTTTATAGAGTGACACAAGATTGGCGAGGTACACAGTTCTGTAGGCCTTGTACCATGAGGGGGTGCCTTCTCGGACCTCTGTCGCTTCCAGCACGAAAGAAGGGTCGATGGTTGGCTCGCTGTTCTTACCAACGTAGAACCTACGGTACGCCTCGTAAAGTGAATGGAGCTGTTCAAGCGCCACATCCCAGCCATCGATTTCTCGGTCATTGCAGAGATGATCAAAAAGTTCACCAGCCGCTTCCTTCAACGCGACGAGTTTCTGAACCATGAAGCGAGCTTTAACAGCCCGCTTGCCAGGCGTCTCATACGCAATGGAGAACGGCACACTGGAAGCACGAACTGGCACACTGACAGGTCGCATAGGTGTTCCTTGAGAAGGGCCTGGGAGAGTATTGGCAACTACAAAGAAGTGTTAGCTGTTGTCTCATCCAACAATGAGTAAATGCGCGACAAATGAAAACAGACGTGGAAAAGAAAATAGTAAATCCAGTGAAGAACTGGGAGAAGGAGGAGAACCGCCCAACTCACTCAAGTTGTCGGGCTGTGAAGTATACGCGGTGTAGGCCGAGTCGCTCACAGCGACACTGTTGAGACTCGCCGTACTTGCACCACGCTCCCCTCGAGGCGCGCCTCGGCGGGAAAACTGGTAGACGCTCTGGACCGGGGCGTTCTTAACGCCCGGGGGAGGAGGAGGACCCATGATCCCATCTTGAACTGATATAGCCGGATCGACGGCTTCTTGATGGGTTGGGGCTTGGTTGGGAGGAACAGCGGATGGCTCACCCTCTTGCTGCTGCTGTTGTGCCTGTCTTGTCGAACGCCGGGCACGACCCACACCAGCGTCGGCGCTTGAGGCGGCTCTTCCACGTCCTCTACCTCGTCCAGACATGTTTTGTACTGCTGGATTCTCCACGATGTCGTCTTTGATGAAAAGAAAGTCAGTAAAGTTGTGCGATGATGGAAAAGGGTTGGGGTTAGGGTTACCACAAACGAAGCCGTGAGGTTGTTGTGAAAATCTACTCGCACGCGTCGCCTGCACTCGTGTTGTTGGGACCCTCCGAGAGGGCTTGGCAGGCCATTTCAACTGCCTGATGCGATCCATTTTTGCACGTGACTGCTTGTGCGCACGGACGTTTTCTTTATTGGGCACGGGTGCGAACGCTCGGACCATATATTGCTGGTCGGTTGCTGAGAGAAGAGTTGGGTGGCCTTGCGATCGCAAAGCGGTTTGATTTCAGCGGTGGGAATGGAAATTGTTTTTGCAGTCGCCGTCAAGAGTACAGAGATTTCCCTTCAAAAAAAAAAACAGAAGTTACAAGCCGCAGCGGGAATTTGTGGCTTGTTGGCAATCCTTCAGCCACTGGGTTAGGGTTTAAGCGGGCTGGTCCGCAATGGAGCCCAGACCTTCAGCTGTGAGTCTGTGACCAGACCAGCAGCAACGCAACGTCGGCGGCTTTCGGCGGTGCAAGAGGGCCGATCCTCGAGGTCTATTCATCTGTTACTTAAGGACTGAAGGTCCACATAGTAGTTTAGGAAGCCCGTGGTGACATTTCACCGTCGGGCGTGGACGTGTTCAATGGCAAGATACCAATACACAATGTTATAACTCGACAACCAATGAACGGGCCAAGATGCCCGTTACGTATCATAGAATTATTTTAGGTGATGTTCTGGCCATTTTCAAGCGAGATGTCACCCTATTTGCTATTGAGGCCCTTGCGTGGTAAAAAAAATCCAGATGCGAGTGGCTGTGCGGTGAAACACCCTTTCGCGTGCAGCAGGCCAAGAAATTCATCCCCAGAAAACCCCCTGGCAAGGATCCGCGGAGGCCAGCATTCAAGTCGATCCAACAACTTTCCCCTCGACTTTTGTATCCATATTACCACTTTCGAGTCTGCAGCCTACTTCCAATCCGCGGCTTGTTCACTTCTTTCTTTCTCACGTTCTCTTGTATATCTTTCAACAGCCAGCTGACAGCATAATAAAAATTGCAACGCGCGGCGCCATCGGTATCCTGATCTGGCCTGACCTCCCGCCCTTTGGCCCCCGACTTGCGCCTTGCGACGAGAACCACGACATACCTCATTGTCAGTCTTCAACTGCGGCAAATACACACGAGTATTTGTAGCCGTACCTCGATATCCGGATAGACCAAATCATTCCTTCTTTTCGCGTCGCTAGCCCACCATGAAACTGCGTCACAAGCAATCGCCACTTTTGCTCCTGCTCCTACAGTCCCTTGCCACCACTGCCGTCCTCGCCGAGCGACAGTTGGGTAAGGATTCAGTCGATACCTACAATAGGGCAGACCCTATCATCGACACCCCAGCTGCCGTCAAGAAGTATGGTACCAAGGGTGCGCCGATTGATGGAAAAGATGGGAGGCCCCATGCCGGCCCGTTCGTTGAGCTTGACAGTACCTCTGAATCTTCCGAATTGCCAGTGTTAAAAGATCGACCGACCGATCCCACCATCATGGATGGAAAAAGAATTCCAGAGAGCAATGATGGCGTCATGGATGACAAGAACCGGTCAGAGCCGAAGAAGGGCACCACCGGGCTAGAGGGTGGTGTAAGCGAGAAGGACAAGGAGCGGAAGCTCAGGGAGCAGACCGGAGAGAGGGTTGAAAATAAGCCCCAGGCTCCCAAAGAAGCGCCTCCCCTTCCACATGCTGACCAGGAGAAAATCCTGGCAGCAGATGCTGAAGGCAAGGACAAGACGTCAGACGATGTCTCTGGACTCGAGGTTCGTCTACTTAAAGAGCGAAATTGTTATACTGTCAGTCTAACAGCAACATAGAAACCCGCCGACCTACCCGAAAAGACCCATGACAAGTCTCTCCCGCTTCCCAATTCAGCCGCCAACATCGACCACCTGGACATCACAAAGGGAAGCAAGGGCCAGAGCTCGGGTTCCGAAGAGGATGACGGTGAAGGTCTTATCCGCCCTTTCCACTCATTCGTCCTGTCTCTGACCATGATTCTCTTCTCTGAGATTGGCGACAAGACATTTCTTGTTGCCGCGCTGATGGCCATGAAGCATGATCGAATGGTGGTCTTCACAGCCGCTCTTACCGCCTTGGTTGCCATGACTATTCTCTCGGCCATGCTGGGCCACGCCGTGCCTGCCTTGATCTCAGAGCGTCTGACACATTTCCTCGCTGCTGGGCTCTTCGCCGTCTTTGGTGTCCGGCTACTGCGCGAGGGGCTTGCCATGAGTCCGGATGAGGGTGTTTCTGCTGAGATGCAAGAAGTGGAGCAAGAGTTGGCAGAAAAGGAGCAGGAGGCCAGAAAGCATGGTCGTAGAAGATCCAGCGTTTCACCATATGCCCTAGAGATGGGTCTCGGCAGTCGCAAGTCTCGTTCCAAGTCCCGATTTCCTACCCCTCCTCGCAGCCCCTCTAGCTCACCTGAGGGTCGCAATGGCTCAGGTCGCAATGCCTTGAGCGGTTTCATTTCCGGCTTCACCAACCTCTGTTCGTTGCTTTTGAGCCCTGCGTGGGTTCAGACATTTGTCATGACTTTCCTTGGAGAGTGGGGCGACCGCAGCCAGATTGCGACAATTGCTATGGCGGCTGGCCAAGATTACTGGTGGGTGACTTTGGGTGCCGTGCTGGGCCATGCCGTGTGCACTGGTGTTGCTGTCATTGGTGGGCGAGCCATCGCCGGCAAGGTCAGCCTGAAAGTTGGTAAGTTGATATCCCCATCTCCAGTTCCCCTGTACCAATCATATGTTTACTGACACAACCTACAGTCACTGTCGGTGGCGCCATTGCGTTCTTGGTATTCGCATTCATCTACTTCATTGAGGCGTTGTACTCTTAAACCAAGAAGAACAGACATCGCGAATGTAGCATCTTGGCTTGGCTGGGCCAGCTGCTTCAGCTGCATTACCCCCGATGCAAACCCGGCAGCAAGCCGTTTTCTGAGATATTTGTTGTAATCACCCATTCGCACATAAAAACGAGAGCATATTTTCAATTCTACGCTGGACAGCTTGGTGGTTATGGACGTTACTGCTATCAATACATGGGTTTTGTAGTATATTAGAATGCAGGGAGGACAAACTCGGACTGGGGGTTGGTTAAACGCTGCATTTGGCGGGAGCTTCTCAATGGCTTGGTGGAGGGAAAACAGGCGAGCATGGCCAGGGGAAACACGGTATTGGGGAAATGATAATAATGTTTTTCTCTTTGCGATAGAGCGGGGTGTTTGACACAGGCAGACCTCCAAAGCTTGGGCCACTAGGTCTTTCAGGAGGACACGAACCGGGGATAAATGTGGAACCAGCCCCAGCCCAGAGATCCCAAAGGTGGGGTCGGCCGTTGGATGAGCAGCTGCCAAGAACGTCATGGAAAACCAATGACGACATACATGGCAGGCATCCGAACCACGACAGGAGCTTGGCAGCTCTGCTTTGTTGGCTACAAACGTGATTTATAGATTGAGGTCAAGCTTTCTGCTTCTTCTCTTCACAATGCCGACTTACTCCGGACGGCTTCGTCACTCAACACGCAGTAATTTGTGGACAGCACCTCGAACAGCAGTTACATCGCCCACCAGCTCTTACAAGTGACGATCACGATAACGATAAACACAACATTGACGACACAGACAACATGCCCAACCGACTTGTCGACCAGGCCCAAGAGGTCGCAAAGGAGGACCTCGACAAATACAAGGCCCTTGTGAACGAGGCTGCCAAAAGCGGATCATATCTGTATCCGATCAAGGGTATCTTCTACTTCCTGTCCCATCGCGAGTTGTGGAAGCCCTTGGCCTCCAAGCTCGTACCTTACATCGGTCTCTATGCTTCAGTGATTGGGCCCATGTTCTTCTTCACCTATCTGCCTCAGTTGGCGATCATGGTCTTCGTCAACGGGCCCCTCGCTGTGTTTACAACCATTCTTCTCGTCCTCAACGAGAGCGCAGCCGTGGTCTCGATCATCTCGAGAAGCTTTCTGCTTCAGGATGCGCTCCTGGATACGTTTGACGGCACCTTGATTGCGAAAAACAAGAGCGAGATTGTTGCAAACGGCAGAGAGGTCAAGTCACGAGGAGATGCCGTTCAGAGACTTGGCAAGGCGCTGAAGCGACCATTCAGCAAGTTTAGCGTTAAGGAGTTGGTCCGGTACTTTATGTATCTACCTCTGAACTTCATCCCGGTAGTTGGGACGGTAGCCTTCATCATCATTCGAGGACGTGCTCGTGGCAACTCTGTTCATGACCGGGTAAGTCTGAGACCAAGCTCTTTGCAAACGTGACATCAGCTCACACGTCTCCTAGTATTTCCAACTCAAGGGATGGTCTGCTGCAAGAAAATCAGAGTGGCTGGCGAAGCATAAGGGCCCCTACACTGGGTGAGTTTATATTCTTCTTTATCGCCCCCCAACAGTCTCGGATTCATAGTACACAATCCGGGTTCAAGGCGCACCCCTCGGCTAAACTATCCATTTGCGACATGGTTGTGTACCACGCACACATTTGAGGGTTGTTTGACTAATCATGGTTGATACCACTAGTTTCGGAACTGCTGCCACCCTCCTTGAGATGATTCCAGTGGCCTCCATCGTCTTCTCCTTCACCAACACAGGTATGTTTCTTGAAAACGAAAGGTCTTGAATTCAGTCACTGACTTCTCATCCAGTTGGTGCTGCTCTCTGGGCCGCGGATATCGAGGCGAAGGACACTGAGATGACCAAGGCCACAGCCCCCGAATTGCGAGAGGCGGCCAAGAAAGTCGAGTGAGATCTGGACTCATGCAAGAGGCCGAGATTGCTGATCGATCATGGCCTGGTCACACAGTCCCAACGGTGTTCATTTCAGCATGATACAGAAAAATCCATGTGAAAGCGGCGACGGCATTTAGGGGAGTAGCATCGATAGACGAAGGGGCACGGCATTTTGACAGCGCAGTATGTCGTGCCACCTTCTGAGGCTCGGTAGAGCTCTTCAGGGGAGAAGGAGAGGAGGAGCGATGTTATTGGCGATGGATTTGCCGCGGCTTCCAAACATTGCAGCATTGTTCACGGGTGTTTCCCAAGGGGCTTCGGACAGTCCCAAGAGTTTGAAGCTGCAACTTTGAGTATATGATTCTTCGTCTGGTATTGCATTATGGGAGGCGTTGTCTGGAGTTTTGCCATTTATGTCTTTGAGAGGGATGGGATGCCTTGAACCAGAGCGAAGTTTCGCACGTGTTGTCTTTGATGTTGACGTCCATGAAGTTCAAAGGGTGCAGTCAAGGCAAATCCATCCTTTCAATAAAAACCACTATCAAATTTGAGGCCGTAGCAGTCAGTAATTGAGGTTTCCAACAGACTACGATGTACAAGGGCAACACATCCCACGGCAGCACTCGGATAAATGAGAGCTTTTTCCATAACACAGCAACAATGCTCAGCAACACTGGGAGTTATACCGCCATCTCAGCACATGCTGAAATTCCAGGCACCGCGAAACAAAGTGCAACATGATACCAGGAACAAGCAATCTAGTTGTGCGGCAAGTCGCATCTTATAATCCTTGTCGAGTAACCGCCGACAGGCACTGACGTGGTGCAGGCACGACAACAGATACTCGTAGCACCTTGTCGGCACCTCCTGTCGTAGCTGACAAGCTCGCCCATGAGCTACGGCATCTTGACCAGCTCCAGTTTCTTCAAGAAATTCTCACCGGCACCCAACCTGAACGACTCGGGAAGTCCTTTGGTACTCAGCCAAAGGCTTGAACACACTACTCTGACGTTCCATCGCTCTGTCCCCCTTGCGATCCAGCTCGTTCACAGTCACCACTGAGAGCACCAAGTGAGGCGGAACGAGCCTGTTACATCTGTGAGGCAGGTACCTCTGGAGGGAACCGCATCCGACCGGCGAACATGTCTTTCTTTCCCCTACTCGGGCGATCAAGTTTCACTTTTCAGTGCTGGGATTTTGAGGAGAAACAGACTCACTTGGAAAAATAGGGAGAGACAGCCGATATTGTCGACTAAGAACATCATTACCGGCCACCAGGATGATAGTCAAGCTAAATTTCTATCGGTTCGACAGATAGCCATGTGATTCGGAAACGACCCAAAGGCCAGTTGACAAAGAAGATCTCTTATACAGCAGGGCGGAGAGAAAACAAAGGTCGGCAATCGGTCAGTCCTGACAGCGGCTGTTCCCACAATCGCGGGTGTTCCCAGTCAGCTACGGTTTCTCCCTCTTGTCCTGTGTGCCATTCTATCAAAAGTCGCGTTCACTTGCCTTACTCTGCGCGAGAGCAAACAGAACTTTGGGCGGGGCTTCCCAAGGTACACCCGCTGAGCCATCCCACTTGCTGTTCCCGCGCCCTTCTGATAGCAACCTGGTGAAAGGCCACCCCCATCACCATCACCATCACCATCACCATAGTGAACATGGAAACGATAGAGTCACCTAAACAGTAAGTCAAACCGATTCCAGATGCCTCCTCGGTCGCTTCAGGCCGAAACCGAAGGTCGGACAAAGATCCAGAGCAGTGGGGTATGAGGAACTTCATATGGGGTCTCTGCTGTTAGAGAAGTACCACAATGCTGGGAGGATATGTCTAGCATAATTGTTAACACATTCAACATGTAGACCTCCCATTCTTGCCGGTTCCATTCAAGTTGCCAGGCAGCACAAGCATGCTCTGCTCCTTCCATCCTTAGCAGAACGACATGGGGTGGCCGGTGCCTCGATGGTTCCCATATGCGGAGCCCTGGTCGCCTTCGCTCTTGCCTACCCCAGACAAGACCGATATCTCTGGTTCCATGTGTTACTACGCCATTCTCGGACGACGTTAGGGAACTTGTTCGGTTCCAGGTTCCATCACCCCATCCAGACACTTCAGCTCAGGCACCCTGATAGATGCCAGCCAAATGCGGAGATTTTCCCTCGAGTCTTGCTGGGCTCGGGAGGCTCCTGCTATATCTGTCAACACCCCTCATTTCGTGGGCCCGCTGACTCCAGTTTCCCCCCTCACATCTCCCTCCTTGGTGACCCGATCTGTTCCTCATCTCTCCTCTCCCGCCGGCGGCCTTCTGATCGTTCCCCATCGGGGTTTATCCGTCTTCAATCCTCATTTACACCACAGCCACCACCGATAGGGATAGAGGATCGGACCTGGAACACGTCACTCATCATATACCTCCTCAGATCAGATCATACACCTTCGTTTTGATATTTCCTTTGCTTGCTA
This sequence comes from Triangularia verruculosa, assembly GCA_033296885.1. NCBI lineage: Eukaryota > Fungi > Ascomycota > Sordariomycetes > Sordariales > Podosporaceae > Triangularia > Triangularia verruculosa. The sequence continues at coordinate 108,642 of MU863921.1, read as the reverse complement.
TGACATAGCCCACCACTTCATTGAATGTCTTGCTTAACCCAACCCATCAAAGCCAGACTCCCCCTCTTATTTTGCTCAGAACTTTGACTCTAGAACAACCTTCCTCGAAGTCGGTCCCTGTAAGGCTTGCTACCTTCCCACAGTCATATACCACCAAGGTCCAGGCTCTCGGCATCCTTCTCGCTTTATCAGAAAAATGAAGGCTTCAGCGGTGGTTGTTGGCCTTGCCTCGGCCATTGCCGTCCTGAACTCGGTGCCTCTCACAGTGGCTCACCAGAATGGCGGCTTGTGGTCTCGCTTCAGACGGTCTGTTGGGTTCCCAGCAGTGACTGAGATGGGAGTGCCTCATGTGAACTATGAGCGTTTGGTGCCTAGACAAGACCCAGGAGAGGATGGTGGGGATGATGGTGGAGATGATGGTGGAGAGGACGGGGATGATGGGGATGGTGACGATGATGGGGATTGGACGGATGGTGATGATGATGGTGACGGTGATGATGGGGGAGATGGTGGTGATGATGGGGGGGACGAGGGAGATGATGGAGATGATGGTGAAGATGGTGGTGATGAGGAACCATATGGATATGGACCGCCTCCGCCACCTGTCACGACTACAAGTGGTGCATATGGTGGGGAGACCTCAACTGGTAGGCCACATTTGGTTTATATTCAGCCCCTGTTTAGATGCTGCTGCGATGGGCTTGCTGACATTTGTTGGACTACACAGGCAACCCCTACGAGACCACCGACACTAATGAGCCATACCAAACGACTTCCTCCAATGGATACACCTTCACCACGCCGAGTACTACCGGTGGGTATACATTCTCAACAACATCCACCACGGAGTCGTCTGAGAGCACATCTCCTTATCCAGAGACTTCAACTTCTTCAGCAACGTCTTCGACATCTGCTGAGGGGACTCCCATATCCACAGCAAGCTCGGGGGCATCCAGCATTATACCATCAGTTACGAGTGGCTCAGCTCCGTCCAGCTCCTCAGCGGCAGCGCCGTCTTCGCCAGGATCATCAACATCTGGTTCCATGACTATCCCATCGTCTTCAGGATCGTTGACCAGCACGCCCACTGGATCTTCGACCGGAAGCTTGAGTGAAGGCACTTCTATAAGTACCTCATCAGCACCATCAGGATCCGGCACATCGGTTTCTTTGACAGAAAGTGCTACCACAAACAGTCCTGGGCTTTCTTCCTTGTCACCATCTCGTACAGCAGCTACGAGTTCAACCTCGGGGTCGGGCTCCGCTTCGGAAAGTATTTCAAGCACTTCGGGGATTAGCTCTGGCGGAATGTCGACAACATCATCCGGTCTGAGTAATGGCTCGACAGAGCCAACCGGGTCTTCAACAACTGTGGTCGGCTCATCTATTCTTGGGACTACAGAATCGGCCACATCTTCCACCACCGCGGTCACAACGTCTTCGGTGTCACCATCTTCCACTTCGCCTGGGTCAACTTATGAAACGTCAAGTACCACATCGGCCGCAAGCGAACCTCAGACATCGACCGAGTCTTCTGCGGTGCTGACAACAACCGGAACGGTGACATTGACGGCAACTGGCACATTTGTCTCAGTTTCAGGTTCACTATCCATTGTGTCACCGAGTTCACCAATCACCTCTTCCGAAACCACTTCTCGGACGGAGACAACTGTTGTCAGGACTGGCTCCGGGACTAAGGCTTCTGTATCTACATCTTCGCCGGCATTAGGGACTTCCTCATTGACCAGCCGGTCCGCAAGCTTGCCCACTGCTCCGTCAAGTCAGCTGTCAGGATGGAACTCCACAGCCACAACTTCTCCAACTGGCTCAGGGTGGTTATCTACGGCCCCTCCTGTCAATTCGACACAGACTCAGGGCCCTTCCACGGCTTCGACCCCATCTTTGACTGGTTCCGTTTCAATCAGCACAATTTCAACAGTCACTTCAAGCAGTTCTAGTGCTTCATCAGGTTCAACTACCAGTACTCTTTCTCTAAATTCCAGCACCGCTGCCTCCTCAACTTACTCACTGGGAACTTCTTCATCAGTAACTAGCAATTCTGTCAGCAGCGTTCCGTACGGAAACGCAACAACTAGCGGTGCATCAATCACAACATCGTTACCTTTGTCGAACACCTCGGCTTCCGTTCCAGAGAGCAGCACCGGAACTTGGTCAACTTCTAGAACGGTGACACCTGGCTACAACGGCACATCCTCGACCGTGGGGACAGAAGGACCAGTATCTGCGACATCCTCATCCTTGACAGGCTTCTCAAACTCGACAGCACCGGTGTCGCTTCCAACAACATATCCCTTCACAAACAGTTCTGTGCCTGCCACTGGAAGCTCGACTACAACCACTGAAGAAGCAACAAACTACACCCCAGGGCCATCCCCCTCTGCAAGAACCTCTGTGAGATCTTCGACATATGGCAACGTAACTAGCATCTCGACACCTGGAGCTTCACTTCCAACATCTCCGTCTACAAATGTTACGTCAACTTTGGGTTCAATCACAACCTTACCTACTGGGTCAGCGAGCAGTATTATTCCGACAGGTTCGACTTTGCCACCATTCCCGTCTGGTAACTCGAGCTCCGGTCTCCCAGGTTCGACAGGCTCTAGCACAGTCTACCCATCGAGCACTCCAGGAAATACTACTGGGCCCCCTACCTCTGCATCCTATGCTTCATCAAGCACAAGCACCAGTTCATTGTTGTTCCCAACTTCATCGATTGCATCTGTCCCACTTGGAACTGCCACATCTTCCCTACCAGGAACTGGACCTACTACATCTGCCTTTGGAACTAGTGTCACCATACCGTTCCCCTTCCCGAATTCTACAGAATCGGGAGGCAGCACAAGCGCTGGAAGTAATGGTCCCGGCCCGACATCTTCAAACACTGTGTTGTCGACTGGGTTCTCCTCTGGAGCTTCAGGCACGCCAACAGCCACGTTGCCAACGCCGAGCTTGTCTACTTTCTTACCAACGGGCACGCCTCCGTCGTCTGGTTTCTCGGTGTCTACTTCGGAGTTCGAGTCATCGTCAGTACCATACCCTCTCCCAAACAGTACAACCGGGTCTACAAGTGGTACTGTACCAGGGTCAGCGGCTGGCTCCTCCACCTCACTTCCAACATCTAGACTGCCTACAATCTCGCCTGCTTCTTCATCCAATGGGTCTGTGTCTTTGAGATCCACTAACTCCGGTACGGCAGCAAGCTTGCCAACATTGTCATCTTCGGTCCCCTTTCCTTTACCGAACGGGACAACATCAGCCAATGGTGGCGCCACTGTCAGCTCTTCCCCTGGGACTGCTCCGCCTGTCACATCGCTCTCGGCTGTCATGTCGAATACTCTGACGTCGACATCAGTTCCTTATCCTACTGGAAACTCTACGGCCCCATCAGCAGTACCGGGCACTGGCAGTAATCCTACATTGACACCCACTGCTTCATCATCTATCCCTTTCCCATTGACAAACTCCAGCTTGTCAAGTTATTACTTCCCCACAGGCACTGGTCCTCCTGAGACCACTCCGTCATTGACGTCCCTATCTTCCATCCTGTCTTCATCGTTCTCTGCAGTTACCTCGAACCAAGGAGGCAACTCCGTATCGAGCATTAATGGCACATCACAAACGTCTCCTCCTTACCCAACCGGCAACTTTACTACGATACCAAGCCGAACAGGAGGTACTGCTGGAAGCAAAACCTCAGGTCCGGGATCAACTCTTCCAACGCTGACCTCGAGTGCTTCTTCGCTCCCTTACCCGTTCCCAAATTCGACTGGGTCAGCATTCACCGGCACCACCACTGGGCCTTCAGGCACAAACCCCGTGCCTAGTACTGGAAGCTCGCAAACCGTACTATCCCCTGGGACATCGAGCGGAACGGCACCAGCTCTACCTACAGGAAGTGAAACAGCGTCCTATCCTTGGAGCAATTCGACAGGTGGCACGGCTGGGCCATCAGGAACAGGCTCGGCGCCCGGAACCGCCAGCGAGACTTACATACCGTTGACAAATATCACAGCTTCAATATCAGGAACAGAAATTGTGACCACTGCTTCGTCTACGGGGACAGGACCATCTGGACTTCCCTCTTCTGCCTTTGGGACCTCGACCGTGCCATACCCACTAACAAACACGTCGGCTTCATCTCCCGGACCGGGACCGTCTGGCACAAATCCTGTTGGGCCGACCACTTCTATAATATCCGGAAGTCTGGCCACAAGCTCTTTCCGGCCTTTTCCGACTGGCAACTCTTCAGTCGCCTTTGGTACGGTTACTGGTTCCGGTATCACTGGTACAGGTAGCTTTTCAACACCATCAACGGCCTCACTCAGCTCAGTGACCAACCCCGGGCCTTCCTACCCCTTGGGGAATTCAAGTACAACAGCCAGACCAACAGGGTCAGGATCTTTAAGCGGCTCAAATGCTCCGTTGACGACCTCTTCCGGTTCCTACTCCAGTTTACCTCCTTTCCCACAGTCGAATCTCTCTTCCACCGCGCCGACAGGCTCCGTGTTTTCAAGTGGTGGTTCTCCTTCTTCTGGTCTGGGTTCGTCTACACCACCTCCGTTCTCATTCACCAACACCAGCTCCGCTGCAGAACCAACTGGAGTTCCGGGGCTATCCACGGGGGCAGGCGCTTCGTCTGGCACAGCGGTGCCGTCTTCCTCAGGTGGATCACCCAGTCTGCCGCCATTCCCACTTCCCAACTCTACCTTTACATCAGAGCCGACAGCTGGCTCGGGGTTTTCGAGCCCATCGGTGCTCTCAACAGGGACAGGGTATCCGTCATACTCTTCCGCGAGCCCTCCCTTTTCCTTGACAAACTCTACCCCTACCTCAGGACCGACAGTCTATTCGAGCGGCGTTTTACCATCCTCTGGAACGGGTGTGACCAGATCTTTGCCGGGTATTCTTACCAGTCTCCCTCCTTTCCCAGCCACAAACACAAGTTCTTCGCTAGGCTCGACGGGTGTTTCAGGGGTGCCTACTGGGGTCACGTCTCCAGGAACAGGTGTTACCACTGCTTCATCTGAACTCCCATCTAGCTTGCCACCATACCCAACATTCAACACAAGCTCAGTCCCTGCGTCCACAGGAACCTCCGCTCCTGGGGTTCCATCATCTGGCACCGGTATCCCAAACTCATCTCTTGGTGGATCTTCCGTCCTGCCCCCATTCCCAACTACCAATACCAGCAGCCTTCCTGGACCAACTGGCACACCAGGCCCCTATAGTACTGGTGCATCCAGCTCGACACTTCTTTCAAGTGAAGCTCCGTTCCCTTTTCCCAACACAACCTTCCCAGCTGGCTCTACAGATACAGTTCCGCGACTTTCGACCTATGGTACTGGGCTCTCTACCTCGCCGCCGTCATCCTCTAGCCAGCCACCTTTCCCACTGCCGAACTCAAGTATTCCAATCTTCCCGACTGGTGGCACTATTGGATCTTCAAGTCTTGTGACGGGACCCACCAATCCAACTCACTCTGGTCCGACGTCTGCCTCGTATCCATATCCAAACACTACATCGGTGGCTGGGTCGAGCGGTTGGCCTCCAGGCACAGGGACGGTCGTGTCATCAAGCTCCGGAACAGGGGTTCCAGGGATTTCCTCTGTATTTTCGACAAGCAGTGCACCTTACCCATGGGGTAATACAACTACCCCCGCATCAACGGGAGGAGTTACTGGAGGAACGAGCATTCCACCGGTCAAATCCTCCAGCTCGGCTCCATATCCATACCCGAATTCGACCACAGTTGTTGTGCCGACGGCAGGCACTATCACGGGCACAGCTCCAAGTCTCACGGGATTGTCTAGCACAGTTCCATATCCTTTGCCCAATGTGACTTCGTCCGCTCCAGTCGGTACCGCAGGCAGTGTCACCAGTCTTCCATCTGCTCTTTCAACGAGCAGTGTGCCCTATCCCTACCCGAATGGCACCACCACGGCGCCAATCGGTGGCTCTACCGGTGGCTCAAATGGTGGGACGGGCATATCAAGTAGTAGCGTACCTTATCCGTTTCCAAATGGAACCATCACAGGCCAGGCGAGCGTCACAACTGGCGTATCAGGCAGCGGCTTTGGACTTCCAACAACCAGTGCACCATACCCGCTCACAAATATCACGTCCAGTCTGCCCGGTACTGGATCAATAGTCCCCTCATCTGGCCTTACAACCGCCAGCCCCCCATACCCGTTGCCGAATACAACCGTACCAGCAGCAACTGGTGGCACTGTTTCACCCTCATCAGGATTTCCAACGACCATTCCGCCATACCCGCTCTCGAATACCACATCTGCCGGGACTGCTAGTGCCACTGGCGGCACAGCAGTCTCTTCGGGTCTTCCAACAACCCTACCGCCGTTCCCACTTACCAATTCAACACCCACCCCCACTGCCACTGGAGGAACTGGCATACCATCAAATCTTTCCACTAGTGTTCCACTTTACCCCTTGCCCAATAGCACATATACACCAGCTGGTAGCTCAACCGGTGGGACAGGTCCTGCATCGTCTCTTCCAACAAGCAGCCCGCCATATCCGCTGCCCAACACCACTTCTGTGATCATCAGTGGTAATAGCGGCATCTCATCTGGTCTGCCCACAAGCAGTCCACCCTTCCCACTCCCCAACACTACTTCCACGGGCTTTGCTGGTGGTTCCGTGACTTCATCTATTGGGTCTACGAGCAGTCCACTTTACCCGTTGTCAAACAGCACGTATCCTGCTAGTACTGGTACCACCGTTCCTTCACAAGGCCTTCCATCCACGACGCCTCCATACTCGTTGCCAAACACAACATTCACTGGCATCGGCAGCGTCACAGGAGGTAGTGGGGCCTCGTACAGTCTCCCAACAGCAAGCATCCCGTATCCCTTGATTAATAGCACTTCGACAATCCCGACTGGTTCTGGAGGTTTCTCGACAGGCACATCCGTCACTGTGCCATACCCATATCCGAATGCGACAAGCACAACCACGGCTGAACCTTTCGGGTCAGGAGGTTTGCCATCTTCCTCAGGGCCAGCTACAGAAAGTACCACTCCCGGTTCAGGAACCGGCTTCCCAACTTCGAGGATTCCCAGCATTTCCCAAACATCGGCACCATATCCTCTATCAAATTCGACATCGATCACTGGGCCGACTGGCTCACCAGCTCCTCCAGGTACCGGAAGTGCATCTGGTTCAGGTGCCACATCCGTGCCCAGTCTTCCATCAACATCAGCACCATATCCTTATCCTAACACAACCATTCCTGGGTCTTCATCCGGGCCGTCAAGCGGTGTGGGAACAGTCACTGCCAATAGCGGCACATCCGGGTCTGCTTCGGTAACAGGAGTCTCAGGATCATCTTCCCCACCATACCCTACCGGAAACTCAACAGTGTCAATCAACCCGACTGTTGTATCAGGCACAACAGTCACCGAGAGTGGCGGCACGGAGCCTTTGTCGACAAATAGCCTCTCCTCAATTCCATTCCCATTCCCCAACTCGACATTTCCCTCTGGGCCTACGGCTATTCCACCTCTTCCTGGAATTACGAGTAGCTTTCCCCCACTCAGTTCATCCGGAACCGCACCATACCCAACTCTGGGGAGTACTGGTACCGGGATCTCAAGTCCTGGATCAGTTGCACCTTCAAGCTCTGCTCCTTACCCCTTGACGAATTCCACAAGTCTCACAATCACTGTGATCAGCGGAACGACTGCCACCGCAGGCACAGGCTCATCGCCGCCATTGTCAACTGGTGTTTCTTCAACAAGAAGTTCCACTTCGGGTACTAGCTCGTCCGCTGCAGCTATTACTTCACCTCCAGGGGCATCATCTGGATTTTCCACTGTTCCGCCTCTGAGTAGCATCACCTCGCCACCGTTCCCCTACCCTAACGTTACCACCTCGGTGGATACGACTTGTCTAACGAATTCGACAACAACACATCATTCCCATCATCGCTCACACACAAGATCAAGACATCACAGGCCTAAGACTCACAGCGGTGTTTCTGGGGGATTTTCCACCACCTGTAACGAGACAACTTTCAGAACACTCGTCTCTTCTCGAGTTTCCGGTACCATCATCTCCTCGTATTGGAAGAATGTGACCTCGACGATAGGTGCAAGCACTGGTACGTACCGTAATACAATCTGGCAAAATGATGACCATGGCTGACGTTTACAAAGACACTGTACCGGTTAGAACCAGCTTCCGCACTGATATACCGGAAACGACCACCAACGTTGGGCCTTCCGGGCCGACCGGAGGCGTCACCACATTGTTCGCAGGTTCATCTCCCATTCCTTCAAAGAGCTCAGCTTCGACAATTCCAGTCGCAGTGATCACGCCTCTAAAGAACGGACAAGGCGTTCTGGACCATCATCACGGTGTCAATGATACCGCACCTTCGCTATTTCGCAATCCGAAGCCATGAGTGACGGAAGTTTGGTCTCAGCTTCTGAAGCCCGTCGTGATCTGTTTCTTTTGATGTTTGATGTTGGCCATGACAAATATCGAACGAAGTTGCACATATATTCTTTTACTTTTTGCCGCATTTCTGGCGCCGCCAGGTCTGAGACCGATGTCTAATTTATTTCATTTGCCAGGTATTTGCTGGAGTCGATGTTGGAGTCTTCGGAAAAGTCTGATGAAATAGATCAATAAAGGCATGGCTGTTATTTGTCTGATGTTCATTCACTCTTGAGACATGTTGATGGTTCAGGGGCCAAGTTTCAGGGGTGAGAGGGGTTGTGACGTTTACAGCCCTAACCCTGCAAGAATGCCAAGGATTACTGACAAGCACCACAGCAGCACTGCCATCCAAGATGCAAAGGGAATCACGTTTTCAGATCGGAATTTCCCACGTTCTTGACGACATTTCTTGGCCATTTTTTTTCTGAGAAGAGACCGGTAACGGACTCGAAAACCGATATCCACCGACAACCGCTGCTTCGGGAGTCGGGATGCCCTTGGATTTGTTGTTTGGGGGGCTCAGAGGGGTGTAAGTGATGGGGGACCCACTTTTCGTGTTAACAATGAGCGAGCACGTCATCCGAGCTAAAAGGTGCGACTTGCGGGTATGTACCCGGTGAATTGGAGAATGCAGTTGAAGATGACGATCAAGGGAAACAATTGGATTAGAAACGCGGTAGAGGGAGGTAGTGGCTATTGGAAGAGCTGGACATCTAATAAGTCACCTGGAAGCTCAAAGTAATGAGGCTCAATCTTCTTCAGCAACAAAGGCGAGCCATGAAAAGCAAAACAACCCCTCCATCTTTTTTCCCCTCCCCCGCGTTGCACGTCAATGGTGGGCAAGGTGGGGGGAGGGGTTGCCTTGCTTTACTTATTTTGGTGCAAGTAGTATCAAGGGTTCCTGCGGCTTTGCATTTGGGGGATTGTTCAATCATAAGGTCCATAGGTCACGACATGTGGATTAGGTGAGCTCGCGTTTCGAGTTGCAAATACCCTTCCCCAGCTTTTGCTTGCTGAGTCTGGAACCGGTGACTGATTGGATACATGGATGGAGGATGCTTTTTTTGTTAAGATGTGATTTGCCTCCACCTGACGAGGCGAGGATGGTGTTCCAGAAAAAAAAAAAAGTTCCCGCGGAGACACGGACGGGCATAAGGAGTCAAGTAGATTGGATACATAGAAAAAGGAGACATTTAAAACATTTTAATTTTTTTCCACAAGGGTCCAGCGGATTAGTAACGTCTTCATCCGAAAAGGAACTCCGCTACCGCAGGTCCAAAGTCTCTTTATTACACCATACCCATCCATCGGGACGGTACCTTGTTGCCAGCCAGCCAGCCGCTCCCCCGTTCGAACCCGTCGAGGTACCCGCGCACCTGAGATCTTATTATACAAACCCACCTCCAACCCACACCCGACCTTCCAACCTTTTTCCCTCTCTCTTCTTTTAGGCTTTCCTTTCTCTTCAAGATACCCCAATTTCCTTCTACAAAACATTCAAAAATGGCCAACACACCCCACGGCGGCGTTCTCAAGGACCTCATTGCTCGAGATGCGCTCAGACACGCCGAGCTCGCGGCCGAGGCCGAGATTCTCGCGGCTTTGGTTCTGAGCGAGAGACAGCTCTGCGATTTGGAATTGATTCTGACGGGTGGTTTCTCTCCTCTTGAGGGTACGTAATCAGTCTTTTTTCACACCTCAATGGTTGTTGTCGTTGCCAATGGCGGCGGTGGTTGAAACAGGAAGCCGAGGGGGAAAAGGTGGGATGGTGGGGCTCAATTACACAATTCAACCCCCGCCATCCCGCCTCGTCACTCTCAATACCTACATACATACTTCCCGCGGCAGGCAAAGGCGCATAGAGTGAAGAGATGGGGATGAACCAATGGGCTAACGAGAGATGATGGTCAATAGGTTTCATGAATGAGAAGGACTACAATGGCGTCGTAAAAGACAACCGCCTCGCTGACGGCGCGCTGTTTTCCATTCCCATCACCCTCGATGTTGACCAAGCGACGATTGACGAGGTCAAGATTGCCCCCGGCGCGAGGATCACTTTGAGGGATTTCAGAGATGACAGGAACTTGGCTATCCTGACGGTGGAGGATGTTTACCGGCCTGACAAGTATGTCTGACTGAAAGAAAAGTGAGGGGAAAAGGCAATTGGCTGACATCGTGACAGGGAGCTCGAGGCTAAGGAGGTCTTTGGCGGTGATGAGGAGCATCCTGCTATCCAGTACCTTTACAAGACCGCCAAGGAGTTCTATGTCGGTGGTAAGCTGGAGGCGATTAACAAGCTGCAGCACTATGATTTCCTCGAGTTGAGATGTGAGTACCTTCATGAACAGAGCAAGAGGTGAAGGGGAGGACTGACGTGGTGACTAGACACACCCGCTGAGCTCCGCGCTCACTTCGACAAGCTCGGCTGGGCCAAGGTTGTCGCTTTCCAGACTCGCAACCCCATGCACCGCGCTCACAGAGAACTCACCGTCCGCGCCGCCCGCTCTCACCATGCCAACGTCCTCATCCACCCCGTCGTCGGCCTCACCAAGCCCGGTGATATCGACCACTTCACTCGCGTCCGTGTTTACAAGGCTCTCCTCCCCAGATATCCCAACGGCATGGCTGTTCTCGGCCTCCTTCCCCTCGCCATGCGCATGGGTGGTCCCCGTGAGGCCATCTGGCACGCTATTATTCGCAAGAACCACGGTGCCACCCACTTCATCGTCGGCCGCGACCACGCCGGTCCCGGCAAGAACTCCAAGGGTGTTGACTTCTACGGCCCATATGATGCTCAGCACGCCGTCGAGAAGTACCGTGACGAGCTCGGCATCGAGGTCGTTCCCTTCCAGATGATGACCTACCTCCCCGACAGCGACGAGTACGCCCCTGTTGATCAGATCCCCCAGGGTGTCCGCACCCTCAACATCTCGGGCACCGAGCTCCGCGCTAGACTTCGCAGCGGACGTGAGATTCCCGAGTGGTTCTCTTACCCCGAGGTTGTCAAGGTCCTCAGAGAGTCCCACCCTCCCCGCTCGCAGCAGGGTTTCACCGTCTTCCTCACCGGTTACCAAAACTCGGGCAAGGACCAGATCGCTCGTGCCCTGCAAGTGACCCTCAACCAGCAGGGTGGCCGCTCCGTCTCCCTCCTCCTCGGCGAGACCGTCCGCTCCGAGCTCTCCTCCGAGCTGGGCTTCAGCCGGGAAGACCGCGACAAGAACATTGCCCGCATTGCCTTTGTCGCCTCGGAGCTTACCAGGTCAGGCGCCGCTGTCATTGCCGCCCCCATCGCGCCCTTCGAGCAGGCTCGCAAGAACGCCAGGGAGCTGGTCGAGAAGTACGGTGACTTTTACCTCGTCCACGTCGCTACGCCATTGGAGTACTGCGAGAAGACGGATAAGAGGGGTATCTACGCCAAGGCGAGAGCCGGCGAGATTAAGGGCTTTACCGGTGTCGATGATCCGTATGAGGCGCCCGAGAAGGCGGACTTGGTGGTGGACTTGCAGAAGCAGAGTGTCAGGAGCATTGTGCACCAGATCATTCTGCAGCTGGAGGGAGCGGGGTTGTTGGATAGATTCTAAAAGGGGCGGGGGACAGGGAATGCAAGGGCAAAAGGAAAGCGAAATGTGTTATGATAGATGTTAATTTTTTTATTTTTTTGTTATGTTACTGTAAGGGCATGTATAGGGGTTATTTTTGGGAACATGAACAAACGATGTTTTTGAGTCTAGAGTGACTGAGGAATGAGGAATGATTGAAGCAGCCCTGACACTGGGTTAGGGTTGGGTTACAATTGCACCAGATCCAGATGGTGATTCTGTAATGCCCAGATTTCGAGCCTTCAAGATTGGCCAAAGACGCTTGGCTGTTACAAATGAGCTTGGAGTTTCAGAGAGTTTGGAATATGACTCAACTTCATGACCTTGTGTGTCTGGTGATGCAGGATGGATGTGTGATTTGTGTGATTCTCTTCCCGGCTGGCGGCTATTTTCACGTTGGAGAAGTGTCATTGGGCTACCATTGAGAAGGACCATTGCCTTCCTCAGAGGCTGTGAAGTAGCTGACGGAGGATAAGAAAAACAAACTTTGGTACTATGTGTGTCTCAAAATGGTTACAATATGGAGTCCGGTGGATAGATAGTAAATGCCATCCGTAGAGGGGGAAAAGGTGGTTGGCGGGCGGAGACTTCTCTCACCGATCTTTGGGTATGAGGTCAGGGCAATTCTTTTTGGAAGGCCGAGGTGGCAGTTCCGTGTCTTTGAAGACGGAGAAAGGATAGGAGAGGATCGAATTCATGCGGAACAGAGTCGTAATGGTCGCATGCTGTGCGCTTCATGCTGTGTCCTGTCGTATACATTTCAATATCATAAAGACGTCGAATGTTGCAAATGCCCCCCGCAGCAGACACACATCACACCGTGGAAATTCGCCGAGCGATGGGGCTAGACACACTGTGATGTCATCCGATGGGTGCTGCTTGAAGCCCAACCTTCCCAGAGACAACACCGTGCGCACACTGTCTTGGACGCTATCGAATCACAATGGCAGCAACAGCCAGCATCCAATCGCCCTTGGGCATGATTCTCTACCTGGAGCTGCACGCTAGTTTTGGAGCGAGTCCTGTCGTCCGTTCTCTTCTCTCGTTTTCGGACACCAACAAGGGATTAAACATCGCGACTTTCACACAAATATCGCAGGTCGCACAGCACCGGTTGGCTGAACTGAGCCCGAGAGAGAGAGACGGTTGACCAAGTCGAGGGCACCACACCACAGCCGCAGCCGCTGCCAACCTACCATCGCCTGCTTCCTGCGGACCGTATCTGCGCCGCAACCAACCACGACACCCTCCCACAACCTCGTCGAGTACCTGCCGAGTATCACCTTGCGTCCACTCCTCCCGCAACCGACACCCGACACCGTGCGGAAGCCTGTCGTGCAGATTGCTACCCATCCCCCCTAGTATTGCAGCCGCAGCCTCCCGCTGGCTCAGGGCGGGCTGTTTGGGCTGTCGAACCTAATGATTTACCATGCCTTCAACTAAAGACTGGGAAGCCGACGGCTCCGTCGCAACTTCAGAACCCACCTCGCGCGAGTCGGTGAAGAGACATCGATCGTCCAGGACGACTTCTGAGCGAAAAGACCGAGATCGAGAGCGCGACCGAGATCGAGACTATCGCGAGCGCGACAGAGAAAGGGATGTAGACAGAGAGAGGGCGCCTAGAGACAAATCGAGGTACAGAGAAGGAGATCGAGACCGGGATCGAGACCGGGACAGACACAGAGATCGGGATAGCGAAAGAGACCGGTACAGGGAGAGGGAGGACAAGGATTCATCGCTGTCGTCGTCCACTCACCGCCGTCACCATTCCACGAGATCATCGAAAAGGCCCGGCGACAGCGAGAAGTTGCTGTACACTTCCCGGTCGCATTCCCACCGTCAGCGCCGGTCGAGAGCAGACATGGACAAGGAGGAACCTGGTTACAAATCGGCAGCTGCCAGCTCGATGACGGAGTTGGTGCCTGAGTTGGCCAGAACGTTGGGTGAGCGGGTGAGCTTGCCATACCCTTCGGTCAATAAGAATTATAGCAAGGAGGCTCTTTACAGTAAGGAGGATGTCTCGGCGCCGACTCGACGGACGGACCCTCCCACTCCCGAGGCCACGGATCTCGGCAGCAGTGAGATGAAGCGGTCCAAGTCGACTAATTCACCTGGTATTGCTCGTCAGAAGTCCACTAGACAGTCATCGCGACAGGACGACAGGCCACCTTCGCCACCGGAGACAGATCTTTCAGACCCAAAGAAGAGATCTGGTACTCCATCATCACAGCAAGAGGATGATAGGCCCGGGTCCAGGAGCTCCTTCATTTCCAGGTCGACCTCTAAGCACGATTACAAGTCAAAACTGTCAAGAGCTTCCAGCCAGGCCACATTCGTGCTGAGGGCAGCTCCGTCTACCAGGCAGTCGAAGCAGGAGGGTTCAGAGATCACCAATCCATCCACAGTAGATTCAGACGCCACTCAGGTTCTCCCAAGACGGACTCAGTCTACCAGGCCTCGAGTAGAAACTGTGGATTCGTCTCCCGAGTCTGCAGTGGATTCCTCCCCAAAGACACCGCTGCATACACAAAACTTTCCTCCGCCACCACCCCCTGTTTTACCTGGCGAAAAGGACCATTACGCCACTTCCGATGTGAATCACTACGATACCTCGGATGTCCATAATAATAATCACTACAGCACCTCCGATGTGCCCACTCCCTCGGCAACTCCAGCCATCCATCCTAATGGTGCTGCTCCTCCACCTCCACCACCGCCGCCTCCACCGCCGGCGTCCATTGACCCTCAGGATGTTCCGAGAGTCGATTATCTTATCCAGAATGGCGGGTTGCCTCAACCAGTACCAAGACAGTTTCTGTCGGTATTGCCGCGCCAGAATGGGACACGGCCATCCAATCCGCCTCTCCAAGGAGCCGAGACACTTTTCGCGCCGTTCTTCAATCTTCTGAACCAATATCAGACGGTGATCAACGGAAATGGATCCGTCGCCGTCGCTACAGGGCACAGAACTGTCGCTCGTCGTCTCCTGGACCGACTCGAAAATGTCTTCAACCGGGATCTGCCTCCGCACGGATGTAGCTGCATTATGTGCGAGAGGTCTGCAGAGCCTCATAGAGGGCTGGGCTGGGGCGAGGTACTAGAACGTGTTAGTGGGCGCGTTGAATTACCCTCGTGGCCTCCATTCGACTTTTCGATGCTGGCAGGCAAGGCAGTGGAAGAGCTAGCAGACGTCCCTCCCCGCCCATCATCGCCCATCAAGATGGATCCCGACATTGCGGAGGAGTTCAGAGAGCATTACCTCCGTCAAACACACCGTGTCAAGATGGCCGTGGATAAGTGGATGGTCAACTGCGAAAAGACACCTGCTCCTCCCCCTACCGAGGTTGATGACGAGACTTTGGGCTTTGCTATCCTCACGAACCTTGATCCAGACGACCGGCCCTACTTCAACGCGGTCCTCTCCGGCTCAAGAGAACTTCAGCCTGCCAATCGAGCTCCCACACCAGCGCGCAAGTCGCGCAACGATTTTGTTGTCAAGGCAGGTCTATCACTTCAGAGACTGTACCGCCTTCCCGTGGCTCCCCGAGACGCCGAAACAGCGGTCTACCTCGTCCGCAACCCAGCCTGGCACGATCTCTTGGTGACAATCTCCGAAATCACCGCGTCGGAGTGGGAGGTCCTGACCTCTGGCCGGTTCGACGGTTTCTTGTGGTCTGGCGCAGAGGATGACGGCATCCCCTTTGGCGAGGGTCCTTCTCGGTTGACAACACCAGCGAGCAATATTCCATCACGTCTCATGAGTCCTGGTGTTCGCGGTGGCATGTCCAGGACTACGACTCCGTTTGGTGGTGGACCGATGTCACGAAATACCACACCTTTTGGCGGTTTCTCTCGCGGCCCAACGCCAGCCTCGTTCATCAGTGGTGTCTCGGCAGCGTCATCCTCTTACCCATCCAACAGAGCTTCGATTACCCACGACGAAGAGACCGAGATTGCCTGCCTGGCTGAGCTTGAGAGGGAGATCTTCAATGGGATGGAAGCGCTCGAGGACGCGTTTGAGAAGCTTCATGAACAAGCCATGGGTGTGAGGGATGCTCTCAGAAGAAGGGGCGCCGCGCTGAGTATGAGCCTGCAGCAGCGACGGGGAGGGCTGGGGATGAGGGGAATCGATGTCCTGCCGCTTTCTGGATCGAGCGGCGTGTATGACAGGCCGGGGTGGGCGGATGACGAGAGCGTGGACGGGGCGGATAGCGAGTGGGGGGCCGACGAGATGAGCGAGCTGGCGCCGGATGACTCGGCGAGTCAGATTAGCAGTAATCGGATGAGGAGGCCAAAGAGGAGGAGAGAGAGGGCTACGCCGGGGGTTATTGAGGAGGAGGATGAGCAGTAGATGGAAGAGATGAGAAAAGCTAGAGAGAAAGGGGGTTGAGGTGGAAGAGAGGGATGGAAGTCTGGGATAATAAACGAGGACGACTATGATGGTTTACTACTGATGGATACTTATGTTCAAATGGGATTGGGGAGGATGATTTTTCCTCACCATGTATGGGAAATGACGTGTATGGTATGACGGGATATGAACTTGCGTGTCTTGTTTTTTTTTTTACCTCTTGTATACTGGTTTCTCTGTCGTGTGTGCGTGTTTGTGTGTCTTGAGGTTTTTTTTGGGTGCTGGTCTTGCCCAACCCAGGCGAAAGCAGGCGGGCGAAATTGCATAGTTTTTTTTATTTTTTATCAAGTTGTCTTTGGGCGATTCTTGAGTGGAAAATCCGCCATCAACGTTTTCCTGAAGATAGTCAGAGAGGTTCATACGCCCCATCAATGTTTATGAAGTGCACAAGTTTACAGGTGCACTTTTTGCAAGCGGCAAGCAGATTCTAGCAAGCTGGTGGAATGTGTCCTACGTACTAAACCCGGTGTTGAGATGCCAGGACATCACTGTGATGGTGGCGGTGGACGGTGTCTAATTACTAGGCTAAAAGAAAGGGCAGACTTGACCAGCTACGATATCTGGCCGGTGATGCTTTGCTATCGGAAGAAGCCCTTCATAGATTCGGCATCTTCGGGAGGACACTCCATCTTATTCAAGGCGGCGGTGGTGGTATGGTGGAGTTGTGTCATTTCGGATGAGGTTTGCTGCGTGCACCTGGTGGAACATGGAGCTATAAACAGGGGAGTGGCACTTGGAGTGTCTCTAGTGCTGGTGACTGCTTCTGTTTTCTACTGTGAGGTTTTATGACGAAAATTGGGGCCTTTTTTGTGTATTTTTATTTTTAGGGGTGGGTTGAAGAAAACATCACGATCTCTGTGGCAGCGTGAGAGAAAACAATCGTTTGATCTTTGTGTGGTGAGAGATGGCTGATTATGGCGAGGGAGTTTTTGGAGAGCCTCGATAAGGTATGGGGAGTCCCATCGTTCATTTTGAGGATGGAGCCTGACCGTTGACAAGGTGGGGTGGGCTATTTGTTGATGGGGGTCGCCGACACCTGGGAAACAGAAGAGAAGTGCAGGCGAGGTGTAAGGTGGAACAGGGGAAGATGGACCTTGGCGGTGATGGAGTTGAAGGGCGGACATTATTAAACCCTCAGATTGTCCCACGCTGCTCATCGTGTTCCCGTATGGCAGGTTGATTTGCTATCTTCCACAAAATCTTACTGAGGGTGCGGTGCCAGGTCCGGCCTGGCTAATTTGGGTTGTAACAGATTGGGGGACTTCCATGAAGAGTGGCCGACCTTTCCGGCTGTTACTTCCCTGAGACCTGCTTCAGAGGGCAGCTTCCGACTGCCGACGTCTAGCAGTGCGAGAATGCTGGGCTAGAGCTTCCAGTTCAACTTCGACAAACAGAATAAGTCTAAGGCCTTCACGAGATAACGGGCATATCGAAGCATTCGATAGCCCCCGAATGCCCTCAGGGTGGGTCAAAGAGAGCGTTTGTTTGGCAGAAGCAGTCCAACAGCTTTCTTTTGTCATCACTGGCGCGCTAATCGTCGGCATATTCACGACAGGGACGGATGTTTATGGAGTGACACGAGAGCTAGCGGCGAATCGGTTGCCAGCTCTTTACACAGGAGATTACGGCGACTGTCTGGATGGGAAGAGCCTGTTCAGTGTCACTAAATTCGATGTCGCCTACTACGCCGACAATATGACCATTGTGCTTCACATGGATGGAACCAGCAGTTTGAGGAACGAGTCACTGATGATGAGGATTGCCGTTGACGCTTATGGTGAAAACCGACTTGATATGGTCGTGAACCCCTTGCAATCTGAACATCGCCAGGTGAGTTGAAGTAATTTGACCATTCAGACACCTATACTCACAGATGAATAGCCTCTGCCCAGTCCTTCCCGATGTGCCTGTCAGGGCATGGGCGGAAATTCGTGTCGGGCCACACAGTAGCCCCTGGATTACCTTTACCAGGCACTAGGACCGGCTTTCCTGCAACGTTAGCAGCCATTGGAATCCCTTCTGCTGATGCTTTTGTGTTTGGTCTGCTCTGGTTTCTCATAGCCGTCGCCTTGGTTGTGATAGCCGTTGTTGGAGTCAAGATTCTGCTCGAGGCTTTTGTCTCTATCAAATGGATCAAGGAAGATCGTCTTGCTTACTTTCGCAGCTACTGGGTTGGATTCCTTGGTCATGTCTTGTTGCGAGCATTGATCATCGGATTTTTCATGCTGGCGACTCTGGCGATATTTCAGTTCACTATACCGGCTTCTGTTGGGCCACTAGCGGTAACGGTCATAGTGTTCCTCTTTGTGGTGATGGGTGTCATCTCGTTAACGGCATACGGGGTCTGGTATCGGACTCGGCGCGGCACTTTTAGTATCGTCAAAGACCGGGCTGTCTTTTATCGATCAAGATGGCTTGCTATGCCAATTTGGGAGAGCAGGTTGAAGGAACACAACTTGGAGATTCGGCGTTTTTTAAGCATTCCGTGCTATCGCCTTCGACACGACGACCATGATGACGAATACCCTACGGTTCATCTTGACCAGCCATATGTCAAGAGATTCGCCTGGTTGACAGCTCGATTCAGGCGTACCAGGTGGTGGTTCCTTGCGTATTACGTTCCGTACCTGTTTGTCAGGGCTGCCTTCTTGGGCGGAGCTGGGAGTGCTCCTCTTGTACAAGTATACGGCGTACTGGTGCTTGACATTGCCAACTTCGCAGTCACTGTCATCATGCGACCTTTTGAAGGTACCCGCAACACCGCAATGGGAGTTTGGATACTCAGCATTTGCAAAATTTTGAGCACTGGCATTTCGATTGCATTTCTTCCCCGGCTTCAGGTCAATCGTATCATCACCACCGTTCTTGGGGTCATCATCATTGTGATACAGGGCTTCACAATCATTGCTCTGCTCATTTTGATCATTCCTAGCGCTCTTTCTTCGCGGCTTTCCCTGCTGCGGAATCAAGAGGAATTCGCTCCTCGGTGGCTCGACTTGGTGCGTATTCGCTATTTCGACAAGATGCAGACAAAGGCGCAAGACAGATGGACACCACCCAAGGGTACAGTCACTAAAAAAAAGGAGAGAAACGAGCCAACACTCCCGGAGCCTCACTTCGCCGTCACTGGAGTGCGACGCGGCGAGATGTTGGAAGATGATCTCGACGACAGCACGATCTACGATTCCCAACAGTCGCTCCATGAAAGGAACAGCAAACAATCTCTGACTAGTCCACCCCGCGGCCGTAGCAGCCAGGCTGGTGGTATCAGATCTCGGCTGAGTTCAGGAAGTCTGCCTCGAACGGGCCGTGTGAGCCGCATATCGTGGTCGTCGAGAGAGTTCGTCGATCCAGCTTTGCTTGAGCGGCCTGACAGC
The DNA here is from genome assembly GCA_033296885.1 of Triangularia verruculosa. Taxonomy (NCBI): domain Eukaryota; kingdom Fungi; phylum Ascomycota; class Sordariomycetes; order Sordariales; family Podosporaceae; genus Triangularia; species Triangularia verruculosa. The sequence continues at coordinate 88,774 of MU863921.1, read as the reverse complement.
ACTCTCGCTAAACGTTTGAGTGGAATCACCTTCACAATTACCCCCGATGATGGCAGCAGCATGACGACGAAGGATAACAGCAGCGTGTCGGGCGAATCATCCATCTCCCATGTTCGTCCTCAGGCCAGTTTCCGAAGCTTCAGGTCCCAGTCGACGACGAGAGCCTCAAGTATCAATGAAGGTGGTGCCAGCACGCCAACACCAACCCGTGAGGCCTTTAGCTTTCCGGCTTTGAGCCGTCCGTCTACACTGCCAGAAGCAGCAGAGCCAGACGAGTAATCTCTTTTCAATTCTTTCATCTCGCTCAGATACTATTGTTGTAATGCCACCCAAGCGACCGTGTCGCGAGGCTTTTCTTGTCACTCGTTTATGATAAGCATTGAAGAGAAGGTCTTGGTTAGCATAACGCATTTTTATGGATCGTTTCCTGGGGAAGGGAGTCCCCTTTTTTGCATAACGGGGTTGTTTTGGCGTTTTCTTGGGGAGGCAGAATTTTATCTCCTTCTCTGCATTCTATTGTCTTCTTGACCGTGAGTCTGGTGGCTTTGGTGATGGGCAGGAGGCTGAATTAGTAATTGATACCCAGGGAATTTTACTAGGTGGTAATGAATGGTCTTGAAGCTTTTCCTAGGTCAGTTGTTTGAGATCTCTTGAATACAGGGCGTGTAAATATGCCCTCCAGGAACAACATGGTCCCCCGTAACCCCATATGTGCCCCAGTCGCCACGGGTTGGGTAAGCCTGCGTCATCCGTTAGTGACCCCGCTTCAACTCCCGAGCCCCTCCACGGTCCCCTCTTGCATCCCCCGAGTTCCCCACATGAAGTTTGAGGGGTGGTTTTCTCGGTCCCAATTGTCCGGCTCGGGCCTCACATCATAGGTCTGTCATTATTTTTGGTGGTGCTGTTATTGGATCAGTTTGTTCAACCGGGATTCTTTACCCTAGGACACTCTAGGGTTCTGTTTTGGTGATGGTCTTGAGTTTTTGGCTCTCTTTCCCCGGTTCTGGAACCCGGATGACAACTTCTTGACTAGGTCATGAGGTTGATGTTGGCTGCTTAGGAGATGATTGTATAATAAGAGCCGGCCGGGTTTGGGGTGTGGATATACACAGCGGATATACAAGACAGGAGAGACAGACACGACATCCCGCCGGCAAAGTACCTATACATAAGATCTACCTTCCTTTTTGCCTGCCGACTGAAACCTCCTCCTCCTCCTCCTAACCAAACTCTTTTTCTTTTTTTGCCTGCCCCTTATATTCTCCTCCAATTTTGCCCCTATATCTCAGGATAAAGAGTACAGAAGGGATGTCACCGCCACAGCCGAGAACAGAAAACACTGGTCCTGTCGGCCCCCCGCTGCTGGACCTGACGATTGACAACATCACGCCGAACACGATCAGGATAAACAGCCAGTCGGACGATGCGCGGTTGACGTACTTGTTGAGCAGGCTGGTGACGCACCTGCACGACTTTGCGAGGGAGACGCGGCTGAGCACGGAGGAGTGGATGAAGGCGATTGAGTTTCTGATTGCGTGTGGCAAGATTTGCAGTGATGTGCGGAATGTAAGTCTTTTTCTCTCCCTCACTCTGTGATGATGTTAGGGGTTGGGCAAAGTGGATGGTGTGGGACTGGGTTTGGACTGGGGAAAGGCCGTTGCAACTGAGAAGCATTCCCCTTTTATGGGGTCAAAAATTGTGATATGCATTTTGTTAACTTGGTGCCGCGTTCAGGAATTCATCCTCCTTTCCGACACCCTCGGCCTCTCCCTCCTCCTCGACAACATCAACCACCCCAAGCCCGACGGCGCAACCGAAGGCTCCGTTCTCGGCCCCTTCCACACCCACGATGCGCCCTTGCTGGAAAACGGCGCGTCCATGACCTCCGACCCGGCCGGCGAGCCAATGCTTGCCATCTGCACCGTCAAAGACACCGCGGGCAACCCGATCGAGGGGATCAAGATTGATATCTGGGAGACGGACAGCAGCGGGCACTACGACGTCCAGCATTCCGACAGAGACGAGCCGAGTGAGCGGTGCGTCATGCTGAGTGATGCCGAAGGGAACTTCTGGTTCAAGGGGCTGAAGCCGGTGAGCTACCCTATCCCGCACGACGGGCCGGTGGGGAAGCTGCTGGAGAGGTTGGGGAGACATCCGTGGAGGCCGGCGCATATCCATTTCATGTTTGAGAAGGATGGGTGGGATAAGCTGATCACGTGAGTTCTTCCAGTCTGCCACTGAACATGTCTGGGAAGCAAAGAATTACTGATGACATGAAACTAGGGCATTGTACCTCCGGGGCGACCCTTACGAGACCTCAGATGCGGTCTTTGGAGTTAAGCAGAGCCTGGTTATCGACCTGGGCAAAGTGGACAAGGAGACGGCGGAGAAATACGGCGTGGAAGAGGGCACTTGGTTGCTCAAGCATGACTTCGTGCTCACCACGCAAAGGGACACGGAGGAGCTGAGAGACAAGCTGGCCAAGGAGGCACTCGCGAAACTTGGTTTGCATAACCTCAAGCTGGTGGATCATTTGCCTGTGCCTGATCTAGATTAAATTTATCAACCGGCTTTTGCTGTTTTTGTTTCGATTTCTTGCCCTTTGATTTTTTCCCAACAGACGGAGCAGTGTCGTGGGCCTCGTGATCGTGGGTAGATGGCGGTTGTTTTATCAGCTTGACCACGGCGTCGAAGTATCCAGCTGTGCCACCGTACTTGTTTACTAGAGCCGGAATATCAACCGAGGAGATATTGCCGGCCCGCGTACGTCCGACGATGGCTGTATTGCGCGTGGAGGGGATTCTCAGCATCTCCTGCTCGACTTGCCATCCGCAGTCATTTGCTATCTCTGAAACCCATCCCACAAATGAAGAATATGTCGACTCGGCCTTGGTCTTATCCTTGGGCGGTGGCGCCCGAAACAGCTTACCGCTGAGGTCGTGGCTGCAGCATGGTATCGCAATGAATGGGCACTCTGAAACGGCTGCGAGAATAGGAGTCCAGGGGGTCAACTCGTCGGCGTGATTAGAGATGATGAATGTACCCTTCGGAAAGACACCGTCATGAGCTTTCCTCTCATCGAAATCGTCACTTGACCCTCCCCTGCTGACGTACGTCGGCAGCAAGACCAGTTCACGGAGGGAGTCTTGCTCTTCTCCTGACGGAGACTTGACCTTGCGGTTGTATGAGACCCACGACTTGCGTGCTCTAGCATCAAAACCCCAACCAGAAAACCCTTCTTTGTTAAGAATGTACACGAGAAGTCCATTCCCGCACCCGATATCAACGAATCCCGGAAAGGGGTCATTGCCGTACATATCTCCCCAAAGTTCGATCATGAACGCCGCAATGCAGATATCCTCGAAAATGTGCTTTTCGGGATCCGTCTGTTCAGCCCATCCCTGTATGAGACTTCTCGCATGTTTTTGCTTCAACTTGGTGTACGTGTCTTGCACCCGCGCTTGAGGAAGCAACACATCGTGATGGACTCGCTTCTGGTAGCCCTCCACACGACCCTTGCCGTGCTTGAAGATGACCTTGAGCAGCTGAAAAGCAGTCCGTATGAGCTTGTCAACGGATCGATCTTGCTCATCAAAGAAGAAATATGAAAGAGAGATAGACCCGCAGGACTCTGCCGGCGTCCACTTGTGAAGGAATGCTATCGCCTTGACTGCAGGGTGGTAGAACGGCATTTCCGAAGGCGATGATACGTGCGGGAGATAGACGACGAGCGTCCGCTGGACTGGCTCCTCAGGCTGGTTTTTGTAAATGAGACATGTCTGCTCGAGAGGTTTGTCTCTGAGGGTGTTCCTGGGTATCAGTCTGCGAACGATATGGCGCTGGCACTCAAACCCAACGAACGAGGGGATGTCAGGCACGAAGGGGGCACCGTCACTCTCAACGGCCGGGGTTGCCGAGTCGGAGGGTCCGTCCTGTGCGTCATGCAGGATATCCGCGCGGAACAGCCAGGTCGAGTTAATGTTGGGATTCCGAATCAAATTGTCCATGACACTGTCGAATACCGGAGGACCAAACGCACACTCGTGGTGGTACAAGGGTCGCCATGTTGCCTTTGTCGGGGTGTTGTCGCTGCTGTGACTGACATCCTCGAGAATGACGGGTGTTGCGTCAAGTGCCAACACCTCCGGGTTGAATGCCATTGCGAGCCACGTTGTTTGCTGTATCACGCTCGGTCGTCACTGGTCGTGTGAGGCGAAACAACCAACAGGATCGGCCGAGAAGGCGACGGAGAAGCACGGAGGGGCAAAGAAAGGCTTGGCACAGGGCCTGGCGTGCCGGGGTTGAGCTTGTTCAGGGGACCGGTCCCTGTGTGTGGCGGATGGTTGACATCTGTAATTGCTGAACCTGATGGAGCTCGTTCTAGGAATTGTGGACTTCAAACAGCGTGACCGATGACCGTGAGCTTCGCGATTGGATTATGTGTGATTTTTCACCATTCGTGACACATTCCCAGCAGCTGAGGAGGGCTGGCAAGCATTGGTTCCATGTCATTGATTCCATCATCGAGAGTGCAGCCCAGCCAGCTAGAGTCGACGGGAGACCAGCGCGTCTGAAGATCCAGATCCATCTGCCCCGCGGCCCAGCCGACGGAACGGCAGGCTTTCCGTCGGCTAGACCAGGGCAGCGATCGATCAGCTGCAGCCGCTGAGTTGCTAGGTATGAAGAGAAAGCAATGCTTTGGCGGCGCAAGGCTACAGTGCATGTTGACTGCCTCCCCTTGCGTTATCGGATAGGAACCTCTGGCAAAGAACGACTCCCAAAAACGGTGAAGAGTGTTGGGTGACCAGAAGCGTGTGACGCAACATCCCACCCCTGCACGCGTAATGTAGGAAGTACCGCGGGGTAGACAAAGAGGCAACATGCGGGAGCACTCGTAACATTTGCCCGGGGAGGTACGCATGCGGTACGTAAAAGGAGAGGCGGACCCACCCATTTTGATTAGCGGTGTCTTAGTGGCCAACCCAGCCAGAGGTTGTTGATGCCTTGTTGCCTGAAAAGGCTGTCGCCCCACCTTACCCATCCTCCCTCTTCCCCTCCCCTCTCCATTTCCACTTTCTTCCCCTTCTATCTACTGGACCTAATCACCATCTTGCCACCCACCGCAGCATCACCGCCCGCATACTTTCTCGGCACTCGCAAGCTATAACTAGCCCACCCAACACTCCCAATCTTTGATTCAGCAAACAGCGAGACACTCTACAGTCGTCGGTCGCTTTATTCCCCATCCATCAATAAAACCCTTCTCCCAAGGACACCCCGAAAACTTCGAGTTTATGTCCACCGAAATCGAAAACCTCAAGACCTACGGTACGTGTTTATCAGCCCGTCAATGTTGACATCGCCATCGCTTGCGATAACGCGCCATCAACACCTCATTGGAAGATTGTTGATGGAGCGTCATCGTCATCGCGGCCATCTTGAAGACAGCCTCGTGGATTTACTGCCACCTGGTCCAACACAACATCCAAGCACATCGCGCTGTTGACCATAGATGCATTGCTGACCGCCATCTTCTACACAGATCCCTTCGCCGAAGCCGACGAGGACTCGGGCAAGACCAAACAGACCCAGGAATATATCCATATTCGCATCCAACGTACGTGTTCGCCCACCGTTGTCACGTGGTGTCAGTGTCGAGTTCGAACTGCCAACACCATCTGTCAAGTTCATGAAATCTCCTTCTGTTACCGCATCTGCTAACTATATTCACAGAGCGTAATGGACGCAAGACTCTGACCACGGTCCAGGGTATTCCGAGCAAGTTCGACCACAAGAAGATTCTTAAGGTTATTAAGAAGGAGTTCGCTTGCAATGGCACCATCATCAGTGACACCGAGATGGGCGAGGTGATCCAGCTCCAGGGTGATCAGCGTACCAAGATCAAGGAGTTTCTCACCGATAAGGAGAATGGCCTCGGCCTCGATGACAAGACCATCAAGGTATGCAAACCTCTTCACCGCCACAATATGACAACCATCAGTACGCTAACTGGATACTGCACAGGTGCACGGCTTCTAAGTCCGGCATGTCAACCGCGCCGTAGCTCACTTCGAGTCCCCCTATGGGGAACACGAAGCAGCGTCTACGACAGTAGACTCTATGAGCGATGAGAGGGCCGTTGGCTGGGTCCCGCGGCACGATGACATGATACCCACGATGGTTATGGACGTCCTTTTTACTCTGGCAACAACATGCTTGCAGGAGGTTTTGGGAAGGAGAGGCTCTTTTTTTACGCGATACAGATCGTCGTTCGCTTAGGTAGTCGATTCCGAAGCTTTTGTTTCGGGACGATGCAAGACGCAAGCCTTTCATTATGAAATCTGCGGTCTTGGGCAATGGGATCATAAATTGCGATACTCTGGAGCTTTGGAACTGTTGATGTGCCTCCGTCAATGTTTGTAGACAGCGATAATTGCACTTGATGCAGCATCTTTGCATGTGAGAGCCTCCTGATATGTTCTGTTGAATTGTGTCTGATGGTTCGGCAGTGTAACGTGAGAAGAAGACACTTCCATATATCTTCCTTGTAAACAAGAAATCCTAAGATCTAGCAATAAAATAACCATGACGCCAATGCTACCACGTTTGCCTGTGCTGTCCCCTGTTTGTCCGGTTCCGCAAAAATCCCAATCTTGAAACAAGGATATAACAAACTCGAGTCCGGAAAAGACAGAATCGACAAGAGTGAAAACATGAAAAGAAATCAAGGATAATCCAGAAGGTGTCGGTGTGCCTTGTGTAAAACAGTGGAAGGAAAAAGATAGAACAAGAGCAAAACTAAAGATCCCTCGTCACATTACCATACTCCATAATCTTCAACGCCAGACCCGTAATAACACCCCAAACTTGTGAGAGAAAGGTCACGAGGGGTATGTCGGGATAGTCTGTCCTGTTGGAGTGCAGCTGCGCGAGCAGGGCAACCATGGATATGAAGCTCGCGATGGAGAAAGCCGAAATGGAGGCGCGTGTCTCTTTGCGGATGTTGATTTTGCGCTGGGTGAGGTGGTATAGTAGTGTTAATGTCTAACAGGAAGGACATGGGGTTAGCAAGGGAAAGGAGAAGGAGGGGAGGGGAAAGGGGCCGTGGGAGACATGCGGTTGATATGACGATCCAGCCTGGGAGGAGGAGTCGAGGATCCTCGGAGCCGCCGGTAAGGTAGAGGACTCCCCAGGTGCACCAGCCGTTCAGGGCGGAAATTGCGAGGAGGCGGACGATGGTGGCTTGGGGGGTGTAGTTTAGGAGCCAGCGGGACATGAGGCAGTCGGTGAAGAAGAAGGAGAGGTAGGATGATGCTACGCACTGTTGGAGGAGGATAAAGGGGGTTAGAGATGATATCGAGGGATTGGGGGTGGGTGGGGGGAGGCAACATTACCCAAATGGTAGCGAGCAGAGTCTCTGTTATCCTCAAGCTCGTCTCAAACGGGATATCGAAGCCGGTGGTTGGTATCCTCGAGGGTGGTACGTCTGTGGTGGAGACGGAGGGGGAAGAGGTCGTGCATAGTGTAGAGCCGGGCTTAGATAGTCTCCCAAAGGAGAAGCCATGCTGCCCGCTCCCAACGACGACATGGTGGCTGACTAGAATGGAGAAGACCATGTACACCAGGCGTAGGACGCATGGCAGACCCAGCCATACCCCCGGAACGATCGAGCCTAGACGGCTGATGAACAGGAGGACCTGCCATGGGGTTGAAATGCCTAACACAACGGCGACGCGGGGTCGGAGGACGGAGGTGGATTGGGTTGGGCCCGAAGAGGCAGAGGCGGGACCGGAGGACTGTGTGATTGTTCGGAGGAGCTGATGGTGGTGGTCGGCAGTGACGGCGCCGTGGCTAATGGGCTCGGTTGATATGGCAGTGACCGCCGCAGCGGTGGTGCTGGTGGTGGCGGAGCTGTAGGGAGGGGGCTTGTCGCCATATCGAGGAGTTTGCGCTCTGGAGCGGGAGGGCGAGGTCGTCGTCGAGCCGGTAACACGAGAAGCAAAATCGGTGTTGTTATTGTTGTCTGCGCCTGGTGCGCTATCCGCTGCCGCCGTTCGCCGCTGCTGCGCGGTTGGCCTTGCGAGGTTGGACATCAAGACACTGGCTCTCTGGCTTGTACCCATGGAGCAATGGGAGTCACTTGGGGGGTTTTTACCACTCCATGGAAAAGGTGGAAAAAAAGGGGACGAGGAGTAGTCTGGAGGTAAATATACGTCGGTGGAAGCGGGGCCGGATCTCGGTAGGTTCAAATGACAGCGGTGATGTGTGAATTTGGATTTTGGGTCTATCTTTTCGCTTCAGTGCAGGTGGCCTTCTCGTCGTCAGCGGCCCAAAGATCAATGTCGCAACAAGGGGTGCGCGATGCAAGCCTCCCACGACAATCTGCTGCTAGGGGCTCCCCTGGCTCTGCACCTCTGCCTGTCATTGGTCGATATCTTTCAAAGAAGCCCAGACCTTTGATAGCTCCAGCGGTTTAGCCTTCCGTAGTGGGGGTGATTTTTTTTGGCTGCCGTGGTGATAATTGAACAGCGACCAATGGGTGCACCAGACCCACTATTTTTCTGTCTCCAGGTCCCGAAATTTTGAAGCTCGAAGCTTTCCGACGTGCGCTTTCGGCTGCGCCCGTGTCCTATTCCAGTCCGCCACGACAGCTTCCATTCGATCGACCGTTTCCGACGTCACCGACGAGAGTACCTTCTGTTTATATACCGGCGCCACCAACGTGGGAACAAGACCAGGTAGCGAACAAGCCCAGGGTGCACAGCGGGGTGGTCAGCAAGGTTGAGGTGCTTCGGAAGCGGGGACCAGGGAGACGGACAGAGGTTCAAAACAGCACAGCACAGCCATACAAGTATGGCTTCCGTATATATGCTAGGGCTCAGTGCCCGTGGCATGCTGTCTTCCAAAGCGGTATCTAGGATATCACCGCGGGTGGTACGCACAGTACCGACATGTTCCTTCAGCACCTCCCACCCACTTGAAAGAGCCAACAGGAGCAACGCAAGGTCGGTGGCGCGCGAGAATCTCCGTTCTCCTTCTGCCCAGATAGCGCAACAAAAGCTCAGCCAAAAAGTCACGTCGAACGCCATTAATATCATCTTCCCAGGTGAGCAAGAATGAGAACTTCATAGAATGTATGAGCCCCCCAGTTAGTTCCGTACTCTGACCTTCTCGTCTTCGCTTCTCTTAGGAACCTTCGTCCGTCCACCATGGAAGCAATGGCCCAAAGACCTTAAGTCCAGGTTCGCGTTCTTCAAGATCTGGGTCAAAATCAAGAGCCAGGAGGCCGCAACCAAGTTCGCCATGAAGTTCTCGTCGAGGCCCAAATTCTACAAGAGCCCCGCCCTCAAGACAAGTAATTCGGCCTCGATCCTCACAGCCAAGGCCCTCCACCGCTCCATGATGGAAGCCCTCGCCAGCGGCGACAAGGATACTATCCGCAAAGTCTGCGCCAGCAAGGTCGCTCTGCCTCTGCAGGCTACCATCGACACCCGCCCGAAGCATAAGAAGGTGGGTTGGGAGCTGGTCGAGTACACCAAGACTTGGGTGTACCCTCGGGTTCTTTCGCACAAGATTTCCCCTATTGAGAAGAGCAAGGACGCGCCCATCATTGAGCAAGTGGTGGTGGCCATTTCGAGCAAGCAGCGCCGCTATCAATTTATCAATGCGGAAAATGGCGAGCGTAAGAAGCTTGTTGGGACGGAGAAGGAGATGGATGTGATTGAGAACATCGTAATCGGCTCTGTGATCGACCCCCATACCTGGCGGAGGGACGAGTGGCGGATTATTGGTAGCTTGAAGCCCACAGATCCAGCTGAATGGGCGGAGGAGGAGAAGTTGGTTAAGTTTGTGGAGCACCAAGAAGCTATGAAGAGGTAGAGATGAGTGGAATCTAAGGGTGGCTGTCTCTATAGGAAGAAGTTGTACATTACCAAAGTGAAAGCTCCGCTGTGGATAAGGTCAGCTGGAATTTAGGCAGGAGATAATTCTGTCTGTGTAATTCATACTGTATATTTTTCCATGTTATTGTTTCTGATATCTTTGGGACAGTCCTATGCCACTTGATGCTTGTGGAGTTCGCCAAAGTGCGTTTTGGCGGTGTTTGTTTTTACCCCTATTTACGGACCCACATACCCCTGACTGATTCTTGACGGTCCAAAACTACATCACCCAGGACATTTGTTATCCCAGAACACAACCACACAAAGACAAGCTTATTCTGGAGGTTGCCAAAATAATAAATACAGAATAGAACAGATCTATCTTATGGTCATTTAAATCCACATTTCTAGACGGATTGCATAGCACTTGGATAGATGATTGCAATAATTGACTTGTGCAAACTATCTGAGTGAGATAGTTGAGTCATCATGAATGCCCTATCGGAGGCTGTATAAAGGTGTATAGGTACGGACTAGTTCAAATCCATTTCAGCGGAACTGACATGCTTTCCATCTCCTCTATTAAAGGGCGTGTCATAGCAGTTTCATTTGATGTGCACAATGGACTCTCTATCTAGAGTCATCGCTATACTGGTATACCTAGATCTGTAATGGTCTAGATGCCTCCCTGCTCCCTTATTATGTGGAACCATCAGCTGGACCAAGGCAGTACTGATGTTGCATCCTCTTGGTCAAAAGGTACAGGTCCAACAATGATCAACGTACCTACTATAGGACTCTGTCAGTTCGTAAAGTAAGCTGAGAATACTTTAATCTAGAGATTATGCATAGAATACTCCAACTCTTAGGTCTATAGTGCTCAGCCTAGCTCATTATAAGGTAGCCTTGCTGGACGAGAATTCAAATTCTTATTGGAAACAAACAACCGTTGAAACAATTCCCACCGTTTCCAGATCTGCTTTTCCAAGTAAAAAGGCAGGAAAATAATTTGAAAATGGCGAGGTATCGCTTCTGTCCTTACCCCGTCGCTCCTTTCCTTGCTGGTTGCTTGCTATTTCCCTCACATGGTTACTTGCTCCTTTCTTCACCAGTTGCTCGCTCCTTCCTTCACCGGTTACTCACTCCTTCCTTCTCGGTTCAATGGCAAGCCCCTCGCTCACTTCAGGTAATTGACGCCAACATACAGATGCTCTGGTGAAGTGAATAGTTCTTTTGGGGTGAATAATTTTGACCTTGCACATGAAAGATCGCACGATAAAAATAATTGTCCTTGAACAAACAAACGACCAAAACCTTCTTACAATCAACACCATCACAATCAACACCATCACAATCAACACCTTCACAATCAACACCATCACAATCAACACCTTCACAATCAACACCTTCACAATCAACACCATCACAATCAACACCTTCACTATCGCCACCTTCTCTTATATCAAACGACTGTCCTCCTCTCTTTCTGATTCCTCAGCCTCCCTGCGGCATCTCCTGCCACATAGCCTTTCTATCTCTCAGACTCATCTCTTGAAACGAACCTGGCTATGCCTGACGTCGAAGATGTCCAGGATGCTATCGCAACGATTACCCGACTGAGAATGATCACTTCCCGGCGTCAGAGTACATACCTTGAGCAATCCAATCGTTTGCGCACCCTCTTGAACGCAATTTTCCATCAGTTCGGGTTTTCAAACGACACAGCGACCCAGGCTATGACCGGCCCGGTAAGGGCAGGAGATTACACCATGTTGGTGGCTGGCTGGACATATCGACAGCTCATCAAGCTAGCTGAAAGCAATCGCCGCCTTGAAAATGCCATGAATGACACACACCCGGCGATTGACAGATATAGCATGGACCAGCTTCGGTCTTGGTCAACTAGACTCTCCAGTCCGGACCTTTCAGAGGAGACGTTGCAGAAGATCGCTAACAAGACGATCCCAATTCCGATGGCTTTTCAAGTCCGCTGGGACGCCCTCAACAAGGAAATTAACACAATCGAACGGAGAATCCGGAGGGTTGAGGTAACGCCTGCTGAAGCGGGTGTCGCTTCTTTGATTGCTGGAGAGGAAGATGAGCTTACTAGCTCGGATGAGGAGGCGACAGAGGACGAAAACTTAGAGGATGACTGAAAGGTTGAGTCGATAGGGGTGATAATTGGGAAATAGTTACGAGCAATCATTTCAGTGGGTACTAATGAGGAAAATCGGTTCTCGGTTCTTGCTCTCTGTTCTTTCTTCTAAATTACTGTTGGCCAAATGATTGGAGGCTTTGAAGGAAAAATGTCACCCTGTATAAAATGGGAAGATCTTTCGGGTCAATTTCCCGACCTTACGGCTCATGGCCACACTGCCGAATCATGGGGAACCTTGCGTTGTTCCACTACGCTGTCCGCCACGCTATCCGTCTGTTAGAACTTGAAAAAGGCCCTGTGATGTCTATTCAGTTTTTATGACCAACAAGCGCAGATTCCGTATTGTTTGCGAGACGACACCGATCAATATTGGGGGTTTGATTCAGAGACAGCCGGAGTCTCAACTGCATGCCTCCCAAGAACCGATCCCACGATCATTGTGGCAGGTTGGGTATGCCATGGCATTGAGGATTTGGAGCGTTCAGACACCAGAATGGAAGGTTTATCCGTTGCAGGCGCCGATTTACCCACTGATGCTGAGCTTCACACCCGGGACCGGTTAGTTCATCACCCAACAACCACTACTAAGGAGGAGAGAGACACGGTTTGCACTACCGCCGATTCACATTTCATTCTTAACCAGAGACTTAAAGGGATGTAGACTAAAATCCGGGAGATAAGGCAAGAAATTGCAAAGATCAGAGCAATGCCTGGGGGAGTTCCCTGGGCTGAGCTTTTTGGGGGATGATGTCTAGACACGGGAAGGCCAAGGCAATTTCAGGGCAAACAGGTTCCTCGAGGCACCGGGGGAGACGATTTGGTATACCCCAGAGCAAGGCCAAGAAAAGGAGATTCTCGTCTTTTCGATTACTCTTTTCCTGTCTGAGTATCGAGTTGTGGATACGAACGTACCAACTCCAGAAGATCGAACAGCTGCTTCTCAAGCCACCATAACACTCGCCCGCTCTATAGCCGAACCGAGACAGGAGATTATCAAGACCAAAGATAAAATCCATCAAACCCACGTCAGCCCAAGGGGTGTTCCCTGGAACGAGGTTCTCATCTACGACGGTGACAATTCGAAAGTGGTGACATATAGAACGATTCAGAGGAGAGCTAAGTAAGCAGGCCAGTGTAGCATGGACTGAAGAAAATTAGTTCAAAAACGAAGAGATGGAAGTGGCTTCTCAGGAAGCTGTCATGTTATTGTGTACTATCATGATGGGCGTTGGAACTGTTCTTTTACTTGTCCCTTTTTGCACAGAACCGGTGGGTACCTGACACCAAGTATTGGAGACTTTTTTGTGTCACTTGCCACCATACTACGAACCGGAAAGAAGCATGTATCTATTTCCAGGCATCATGTTACGGTACAAGGCGTGTGTAATGAATTGACGACTTCCAAACTCTCTGGGTGGATTCCAGGTCGGCCTGATGTGCCGAGTCCTCTTTCCTTGCTGCGGGAGTTAGTGACGCTTGCTCTTTCCCTCCTGGCAATGCTTGATCCCAGTAAGAGGCCACCGGGCTAGACAGGTAGGCTTCCGGTGAGGGGTTCTTTCCATCTTATAGCTATGAAATACCCACAGGAACTATCCCACAGCCTTGTTGGAATCTTTTCCCTCTTTCCACTTGAGCATGCGCAGCTCAGAGACGAGACTTGAGGCCCCAAACCGTTACCACTCATCTCATGGACCCATGCACATAACCTCGCCTCTCAACACAAACGAAAACCTAGAATTATCGTCTTCATTTACGCCAAAGCACGGCTGCCGTCTCACGTGGCTTGCCAAGATCACTCTGCAAACCTTGCTTCATTGCCCAACGCCGTCGAGCCTCGCATACACTCAACTTCACACCCTGCCCGCAGGCATTACAACCACGCAAGATGCCAAAAACTCACGAGTTTGAGAAAGTAATCGAGACAATCAATCGTGCCAGAGTGTCTATCGATAGAACGGAAATTGACTACTTCACCCACGCTGGTTTCTTGTTGGACAATGTGGAGCAACTCTGTGAGGAAAATGATCTCGACGCCAACACGATTCAAGTGACACTCGCGGCGCTCGGCCCTACCGATCGGAGGAGACCTGCAGCTGAGTGGGTTCGGCATATACTTCGAAAGATTGACCATTTGGACGATGTTGTCGACAATGCCATCGCTGCTGCCGACAACCTACCGTCAAGCGAAAAGCTTGCCTGCCTCAAGAGGGAAGCCAGACACCCAGAGGTCAGTCGCCGACGTCTTCGTGCTATTGAACACTCTTTCAGAGTAGCGAAGGCAACGGCTCTCAAGAGCCTAAATGCCATCAACTGTGCTCTGATCACAGTCCGGAGTGAGATGCAAATTGCTCGCTTTCACTCAGACCGAGGCTGGCATGGATTATATGCGGAGTGTTGGATGTGAGATTTGGGCTCATACAAGGCCGGGGCAGGAAGGTTCAAGCAGTTTCAGGGAGGATTGACAATCAGTACTTTTGAGGAGGCTACCATTGCGTTGTCATAGGTACATGTAGCAGAGGATGATGGCTGGTGAGTGGGTCGTTGGGTCGAGGTGTGTCTACGGGATTCAGGGGCAGCATCCAGCCCTAACCCTGGAGCTTGCCGACAGCCACTCCCCTTCACACCAAACAGTTCATCTTGGACACATGAATACAAGAAGAGTTTGTGTATAAGTGAGTACAGATTACCTCCCATCATGATTTGAACTAAAAACAGTGTAACACAGAACAAGGTATAGCTGGAAAAGGTCTACATGAAGGAGGGCGAGTGCCTCAACTTCGACGTGGGCACGATAAAAAGCCTGAGCCCGCAGGATGGTTGTGTACAAAGAAAAGGAGACCTGCTTGGTAAACCGTGCATTCTGCAAGATACCTCGACAGGTCTTTTAGGGTATTAGCCTTTTCGAGTTCATGTAAGAGGCCTATCAGCTCGTTTCTTGGCGCCCCCATCTGGTAAAGCAGCGCCTGCTCATTCTTTCATGATGTTGATAGAAATAGACGAGAATGACTCAGCTGCAGGAGAAAGCAGCAACCGACATCTTCTGAAGCAAGAGGAAGAGAGCGAGGAACCTGATAGCAGTTGGTATGAGAGAATTGATGCCATCAACAAAGGTAACATGTTCAATAACCTTAACAACTCGACAGGGCAAGAGTTCCTGTAGAGCAGATAGGCTACCTGGTAACATATCGTTGAGAGGGGGACATTGTTTCCGAACAACCCGGTGGCGCTCAAGTTGATCAACAGCGCGCTAAGAACCCAGCTATGGTCAGAAAGCCTGATCTGGGACCTTTGATGTGAGCACAAACGGAACAATACGGAGGACCTCGAAAGGCATGAGGATGAAACGTTGGATTTCTGGGGAGGGTGGAGACTCGAGCTGTTCGGGACCGAGATGGAGGTCTGTTCTCGGTTAGCCTGTCTGATGTGTCCAGCTGGCGAGTTGTCGAATGTGACTGGACTGGTGTGATGTCGTTTGATGTCCTTAAGATAGCATAAGGCTCTCGAATTCTGTGAATATAAAAGGAGTCTCATTTGTCTTGGGGGAGTGATATGAACTTTCCCTTTTGATAAACTTTCTCCATCATTACCAGCTCTACAATACTCACCAGAACGACACACATCATGAATGCTCAAAAGCAGATCAACATCAACAAACGTGTCCTGTTTGCCAAGATGCTGGCAGTCATCACTAAGCACTGGCATTGGCAGCAGACTTACTCTGATCATTGCTTCGTTGAAGCTCAACTCCGCCAGCACACCAACCGTCTCTTTGACGGACTCGATCCTCGCTTTCCTCGGGTAGATAACCACCAGCGAGCAGACCCAGTCAACCAAATCTTTCTGGATCTTGTTGACCCTCGTCTCGTCCCCCTGCCCCTGGAGGTTGAGAGAAACGCAAACTTTCAGGGTCCCTCTGTGACACTGGAGATGCCGCCGCTGACTCCTCCAGAGTCATTGGTCAGCTGGGACATGATGAGCAATTCTCCTTCGAGCAGTGGATCTTGCTCCAGCATGAGCGAGCATGGTTATGCTGCCAATACTGCAGCTCCCAGAAGCGCCCTTTCATCTGACAAGGGAAAGGGCCTCGCGTCTTTCCAAAGGGAAGATGAGATCCACCATTACCCTGTAATGGGCCCAGAGGAACCTCATGATCAAGTCTTCTACCCGGACCCCCCTCTAGAGGAGGCGCCTTATCACGTCCAACTCCCGGAGCTGGACCCTGGTCACAACCAAAACCCTGATCTGACGCAGAATGACGAAAGAGTCTGGCAGCTTCAGATGCAGTTCGTGTTCAGGGGCGAGCTGGTGGAAGTCTGGAATTGGTTCATCGACCGTGGCCCTATCCTGCACCCATCCCACATCTCGCTCCAGCTTCAGTTGGCTATGATCAGACAGCTCGAGAACACCATTTCCCCACCAACCAACGCTCAACTGCGAGATTTCGAGGCTGAGGCGGACCACAACCTGGCTTTGATGACGAAGGAGGTCGCCAGTCTCGAGTTGTTGATCTACAAGATGTCTCGAATTTTGTATGAACTGGAGCGCGGGGATCGCAACCCGTTTCTCGAGCCCATTAGCGTCGTCCTTCTCGGCTAGACAGGGTGGTGAAATGGGACCAGGTCGTTGGCGTTTTGCTGGCTTGTTCCTGTATGTATTTCAGTATCGACTCTCTTGCAAAATAAAAGGCGCAAAGTAAAAAGAACGGGGCAGAGTACTTAGGTAGATACACACGGGCGTGTATACAGATTGTCGATCTTTGCGCCAGCTCGATGTTTGGATAGCTCGCTTCTCCCGAATGCTGGGCCTCGTGTGCTGTTCCTTGTTACCTCTCCACATCTCCGGAAAGAAATTGGAGCTGTCAACTGCTGCCATCCCCATGGCTGCCTTGTCCGTCACCTGCCAGACACCAAAGCTGATGCCTCTAACAGCGGGGGACATACCCACCGTTAACCACATGGGGAAGGTGTCGTTGTATTTCGAGGCCCTTACGTGCTTGCCCGGGGAAATAAGCTTTCGGTTGCTGTTCCTGGTCGGAACGGCTCGAACGATCCATGGTCGAACGGTGGCCAGACACGGCCCCTGGACGGCTCATGGTAGCAATCAGAGTCCACTACGAGCTCCGTGGATGGGTGGTTTGCACAGTGCGCGCTCTACCCGACCCCTACTCTGCACCTCAGTGCTCAGGTTGGCATGGATCATGAGTTGAGCGAGAGAAACTCATCGAGCTAGCCTGCGATATCTCGGGACCGATGCTAGGATTCTCGCACCACTGTGAGGTCATCAAGATCTCATCGCTCTCAGCTGGGCCAGAGACGCGTATTCCAAAGTGCTATCGTGGTCTTGATCAAGAGAACAGCAAGGCAAGCCAGGTTCAGGGGTGGCTGTGGCCAGGGTGTGACTCCGAGTGAGGAGTTCGGGCAGAGACGCTCGTCTGAACTGTAGCAGGTAAGTCTCCTCTCTATGGAATATCTGGAGTGAGGTTCTGTGGGGAAACCAGGGCACGCAGACATGTGGGAGCTAAGAACATGTCAGTCTACCCATCCGACTTCGCTGCAGCCGGCTCGTCTATATATTCTGCACGACTTCCCTCTCATCGCAACACTGACCCCCCGAACCTCTCAACTCTTCTTCTCAAGCTTCACACACTGCAACCATTGTACGACCACAACCAAACTCTCAACCCAAACCCCTCCGACAACAACAAAAATGTTTGTCGCAATTCACCAACTCTTCCAAGCCGCCAAAGACCACTTCCGCAAGTACCGCCGACCTCAAGATGTCGGCGGACCTGTGGGAAACCCTCCTCCCTACACCATCCTCACTGAGTCCCAGCTTGACCTGGTCAATGGGCTCATTGAGAGGGGCAATATCCAAGCTGATGCCCTCAACATTCGTGCCCGCACCCTCATCGACCTTTCACATGCCTATCGCCGCGAGCAGGCCCGTATCGCCGCCGAAATGGAGCGCCAGGTTCGTCAGATGGATCGCCACTTTTCACTTGCCGACCTTGACCACATCATCGCCCTCTATCCGGAAGACGACGCGGACCGTGCCGCGGCCATCGAGTTCCACGATGTCCTCGAGTGGCTCAACAACAACGAGCGCGCTATGCGTCAAGGCCCTACCGTCTCCGACGCAGCCTACACCATTGCCACTTGGCAACACAGCGCCTACCTCGTTAGATTCTCCAACATGTACCCCAACACCCTCACCATCGAGCAACTCGAGATTGAGGCCGCAAAGCTCGAGGAAACTCTCGAGGCGGTCGAAAACAAGGTGTGGCTGATGCGTCGGGAGCTTGACAGCATCGTTGCGGTGACTAGGTTGGTGAACGGCCTAGGTGGAAGATGGGACCCCTTTGCCCACATGCTCCAGCGAGAGTTGTATTGACTTTCTTCTGGAGCGTCATCAACTCTATGATATGAACTCCTCTGGGGCATCACTGGACCCGCTCCGCACTTTACTTTGTTTGGAATTCTGCTCAGATACACGATAGTTTTGTTCATGGTTCGCTGGAGTTTCGCAATTGCTTTTGGCTTTTGATGGTCAATATGTTCTTTTAGGGGCAGCAACTGACCCTGTCTTTGCTCGCTAGCACGGCTGGCGGTTAATGATGGTAATGACACGGAGGGATTGGGCTTAAAGGAAAAGGAAAAGGAACAAAAACATTGGTTTGGGCATGGAGAAAAGGAAAAGGGACAAAAACATTGGTTTGAGCATGGAGAAAAGGAAATGCACAAAAACACTGCTTTCTGTTTTGGACTTTTGGAATTCTTGTTCTTGTATCTGTTGTAAGCTACTCACAGTAGATTACTAGATCGAAATATTGAGCAGCAATTTGTTTTTACCTCACATTCAGACTCTTCCTTCTTTTCTTACGATATGTCGTTGAACTGTCTCCCCCTAGTCTAACCACCACTGGGACCGGCCTCAAACCTCAGGGCCTCGAACCGCCCGATCTCGCCGGTGGAAAGCCGGTAGCGCCGCCCCAGCCAAACGTCAAATGTCAAGCTCAAACGGTCCAGCGGGGACGGTTAACGCCCATGTCCATCCGAAACCTCCGGCAAACACAAGATGACAGACGGGACTTGCAGGAGGGGGAAATTACCTTTCAAACTTACCACAGGGCTGGGAAATAGGGCCTCTGCCGGCGGTGAAAGGCAGATTGTTGTCATCTAAATATGACACCACACATTTACCGAGCTATCAGAATCGAAACACACCGAGAGTTCCCGCTCCGCTCCCCAAGCTAAGTGCCTTTCAGGGTGTGGTGTATGCCGATCCCATTGTCTCGACTCGAGCGAAATAGATCACACCTCCATGTTCTATCACAAACGGCCGTAACTGTCTACTACCTAGGTAGCTTTTCATCCATGATTCGGCCCGAGTGTAGCTGCCGGGTACTTCGGGCATCTCAGCCTTTTTCCTTTTGCTGTGTAGTTCCAATCCACCACTTTGAGCTTCACGTTTCAGCCTACTGTTGGACTGGCAAGGGGGGTTTTACTTGGTGTGGAGTGCCATGCTGCCATTCACTATGAAAGGTGGTGGTGGTGGTGGTGGTGGTGGAGGGGGGTGTGTACTGTAGGTACCTACGGTGTGCGCCTCAAAGTTCCACTCCCACGACTCTGATGTTCCCTCTCGTGCTCTCCAAGACTTGCATTTGACCCGCTTTCCCATGTCTCCGCGGCGATGATTTCTCTTTGCCACTCTCCCCCGCTCTCCTCCCCATGCGGCTTCCCCCTTTCTCGGTATAGTTCATGGCGAATAGCTTCGGCGGGGTGGTCACTTGCTGCATGGCATTGCGCACTGCTATCACGGCATTCTCGGGGACGGGGGGACCAGGGGGCGGTGAGGTGTGTGGGAGTCACTCATGCATGCATGGTAGGTAGCGCGCAGTTACCAGTGGCAATACCACGTTGGAACTTGTCACCGGGGAGATAACGGTACAGGTTCTAATAATGAGGGGGTGGAGGTTGAGTTTGTCTCAGAATGATAGGGCGCGAAAAAAAAAACAGGGACAAGGCGTGGTGAGAGGTGAGGGGAAAAGAAGGAAAGCTTGACGCCACCATGGCCGCAGGCATGTGCCGTGACACCATCGGCTTGCATTCACTTCTGGGCATGTGACTTTACGAGAGGGGGGGGAAGATGTGAATGGAGATTTGTGCAGTTGTGCGAGAGAGTTGTGTCCGTTGGATGGCGTATTTTGTGCTGTTGGATAAAGTGACTCAGGGGCTCAGGGGCTGCCAAGAATTGAGGTCTTGGGTGAAGCCATCATGAGATACGATCCTGAACAATGCAGATGACAGATACTTTACACCCTCACATATGCCGAAAAGACGGTACCCAAAGTCAAGATATTTACAAGTCGTTGAATCAAACGAATTTTCTGTGTTAAACTGCTGCCAGGTTGCCTACACCGCGGTGCGTTTGGCCCTGCATGGCCTCGAGATATATTGCAACAACGACCACCGTCCGGAATAGACCATTCCGCCACCTTCCCCTCATATGTGCTCCACGCCACCACCCTCTCTCCCACCCTCATGCTCCCGCCTAAAAGACAATGACTGCATCCTTCTTAGAAGAACCTGCCCTTGGTCTTCGCAATACCAGGCGCATCCGATGAATCATCGGCCACAACCTCATCTCTCAACACACCGCTATCCACATGCTGGTTATCATCATCAAGACCCTCCTGTCTGCCCACCACCAGTGGCTTATCCAAAGCATCAAATCTGACTCCTTTCTTCTTCGCACTGAAGTACTGAATTCCAAGCCTCAAGCCTAGCGCTCCAAATCCCCAAAGGATACCTCCGACAGGCGCCGCAACAAAAGCACCAAAGCATCCCCAGTCACCCGTGAACAGACCCTGCTGTAAAAGCAACAGTTCCGCTCCCTTTTGCGCATCCTGGTAGTAGATCAGCCCAAAGAGGAAGACGGTGAAAAGACCGCCCAGTCCACCGACAACCACTTCGAATCCTCTCCAAAAGTAAAACTTCTCGGACAACCCCAAGCACAAGACCGGAATCGTGGCCGCGGACAAAAGATCCGAGATGAGGTAAATCTGCAAAATCGACGGCGCCCGAATGGCAATCACCACAACCGGCACCATGATCACCACCACGCCAGCCCTAATCCACCAGATTCCAAGCCTGTTTCTGAAAAGATCATTGCTTGCGCTGGTGACCATGGCTGTCTGGAAAGAGTCAAACGCCGCAGTGCTCAGGGTAACAGCCATGACGATGACAATGCCGACGACCCAGCTTGGGAGCTGCTGCAGCAGGGCGAAAAACGCGATGGCACCGTCGACTGGGTTTTCGGGGTCGTCACCCGGGACGAGGCCAGCCCAGACGGCGACGAGGCCGGTGCATCCGACGAGCGTGAAGATGATGAGGATGACGACGGTAGCGATGGAGATGCCCGTCCAGAGGTCTCTGTCGGTTTTGGAGGCAAAGGTGCGGAGCCAGTAGTGAGACTAGCAAAAAGATCAGATGAAATTAGCCATTAGGTATCCATTGGTTATCGCCGGGGCCTCTTAAAAAGTGGTTATTCCTTGAGAAGTTTGCAAGTGATCATCTGAAGAGTTGAACCCGTTCTTCCAATACCCAAATGCATTTATAAACCCAACATTTAGACAGCGGGGAAATAACTGCCAACGGACAGGAGCGATTAATGGACGGTTAATGCACTTACCAAAAAGAAGCTGTTGGTCAACAGCGCAATAGGTAGGATATACACCAACTGCCATCCCAATAAATTGCCCTTCAGCAGTCCTGACTCTGCGATTAGGCTTGTGTCAATCTTGGTCTCAACGCCGATTGAAATTGTAGCAATAATGACCAGCGCCATGACCATGGTGCCCTGAATATTGTCGGTGAAGAACGAAATCTGGAAGCCACCGAGTGCTATCCCATGATCCGTGTTAGTCACTGCACTTCTACTCCATAAATCCCGGCATTACTCACAAGTATAGATTGTCGTGATGATACACTCCACGATGAGAACCGGCAACCCATCAATCCCCGCCAACATGTTCACTACCTGTCCCACGGCACTCAATTCCGAAACCATGTACAGAAACAGCGTCACCAGCGTCATGAAGCTCAGATAGAGCGCCGCCGCATCTCCATACCGCTGCCTGGTCCACTCCGTCAAGACAAAGCCCTCAGGGCACTTCCTCCTGATGATCGGACCAAGCCACGCAAAGGCGAACAGAGGCAGCGCAGAGCTCAGCGCATAGACAATAACACCTTGGACGCCGGAAATGGTGGCAAGTTGAGGGTAGGCGAAGAGGATGGCCGAACCGAGAGCTACACGTCTTGTTTTAGTATGCAACAGAGGGGGTGAGGGGGGGGAAAGGGCTGAGGAAAGGGGTAGAAATTCTGAAAGCGGCAGCACGTTCCCCACGCAAGCATTATCTTGATCGAGTTGTCACGGTACAATCTCAGCTTCGTTATTCCATGGTCATCGCCAACTTCCATTTGCAAGGAAGATGAGGATGACACAAGGTCCAACTCGGCGCCCGTAGTGAGCCGCAGTCCTTTCTTACTCTTGCTTTCCATCGACTTGCCACCGTCTTGGCTGGGGCCGCCAAGACAGAGGCTTGCCAAGAGAAAAAAGAGTGAAAAAAGGACTTGGTGAGTCTGGGTTGTTTGAACGAACCTGATCAGCTGCCCCGAAGGCTTTCTTGCCGTCATACTATGCCGTCTTGATCGCCTCTTCTCGTTGTTGCTGCATTGTTGCTACCGTTGCGGTGGGCTTCAAAACTCGGTGTTGTTTGATGATGCTGTTTTTCCGTGTTTTTGGCTGCCGCTGCCATTCTTCTCTTTTCTGTTCCTGTTTTGTCCCGCTGTTTCACTCACCAGAAGCAATAAAGTTCAATGCAAGCGGGACGGCTGTCAACGTGTCAGTTTCCGGTCTCAGTGAACAGGGCGATAGGTGCATGGGAGACAGAAAAAGAAAAGACTCTACCAGTCTGCGTCCGGTTGCCGGCCAAGTATTGGCCCTTGGACTGGTTCCTGAATGTCCAGGCGACGCCGGTGCCCATGATACTGATGGACTGTCAGCTTTGACTGTCAGTTGGGGCAAGTGAGGGGCAACAGAAACGAACAGGAAAAGCCCATATGTCACGTAGACAAGGGCGTGAGACGCCTCAGAGGATGGCTGCCCCATAGTGCCGATGTGATGCTTTGATCTCGTTGAGAATGCGCAGTGTCGTGAATGGGGGAGGTGGGCGATCAAAGTCTGCCGTTCTTGTCTGTTGAACAGGTTCAAGGTCAAGGTCAACTCTCGGGCCAGCCCAGCATCAATGAAGGGGCTCTCTTATACATACCGTCTTGATGGAGCCAGAGATAAAAATCCAAAGCCTCTCGTAATGCAAAATCCCACGCTCTTATCACAGATTATTGCTTTACTCGCAGGCTGGTGCCGGTCCTAAATCCTGCCAGCCTTTCCACAGTTGGATTGGTTTGACCCTTTGAAGTGTGTCAAAACTCAAAAGCTCCAAGCCACTGGCTCCATCTTCTCCTCGGGAAAGAATGGCCCTCACTTTTGCTCATCCTGGTTCGCGGCTTCGTGGGGGGCATGCCGGTTCGTGTCGTTAGAGTTTCTAACAGAATTCGGTGTGTCTTCCCATATTAATATGTTAGTCAAGTAATCCTGAGAGGTTTCCAGTAGGTGATGCCAAGCCTGCACGACTCCAGCCCACTGCAACGCCAGGCTTGTCACCCCTGCAAGCGAACAAGGTTGACAGCTATCAGCCGGGAAATCCCTTCTGTAGCCGAGCTGGTGAGCGAACTTCTTGACATCCAAGCACAAACGACAGCAACGTTTTCAGGCACATCACCAATCACCAAACATCCAAACAAGCATATCCCGGACTCTTCGAAAGCACGACAGCAAAGAGAGGCAGCCAAAGATTGAAATAACCCGATTTTCCATTGATCACAATGATATTAGCAAGCAGATGCCCCAGGCAAAGCTCACTGAAGATGAAAAGGCGCAAACCTCCTCGTTTTCTTTCCTCCACAAATCCTTCCAGCTTGGAAAACTTCGAGCGCCGGGGGCTACTCAAAGAGCAGAGTCGATGTCGATGTTCGGTCAGCGAACGAATAGCAAACAGGCAGTCGTGTGGCCTCAGGAAAAAGGTTTCCTGCGCAAAACCCAACCACCAATGTCTCTCTTCCTCCACATCACCCCTCCCAGACGACAACCACAAAGGCCCTTGTTTCGTTGTCCCCCAGAGCGAGGACTAACCATGCCTTGAAGAAAATGCAACCGCGAGAAAGAGCGAGAAGCAAAAAGCAAAGTTACAAATGATATCCCAAACAGAAAAACAACCTCCCCTTGTCCCATTTTGTTCCATGTAATGCCTGATTTCTTTAACCAGAGATCCCAGTGATAGAGAAGAAAAGATTGGTGAGATGAATTGACCAAGATCCTCAGCATGTGAATAGGGCTGAAGATGATATCAAACTCCCCACGAACCAAGACTCCTGATAAAAGATAAAAGAAGAGATGCCGAACCGATTACCCAGGGTATCACGATATTGATATGCCGATTGACGCCGGGAGAACCCAGGAGAGCGAAGGAGAGCGCTTGGAGGAATTACTCCTCGTCGATGTCGGCGTCAGCCGGCTGGAAGAAGTGCCGGGCGCGGCGGTAGTGAGCCCGGCCGCTCACGTAGCCACCACGACCACCACGGCCACCACGGCCACCACGACCGCCACGGCCACCGCGGCCACCAGCCATGTGGTAGCTGGGAGGAGCGCCCATCTGAGCAGACGCATAGTCCGAGGCCCGGGTGTACTGGGCAGCTTGGCCCATCCCATTGTACTGGGCGGCTTGGCCCATCTCGTAGTGCTGAGCAGCGTGGTTCATCCCATTGTACTGGCTGGCGGTGGTCGTGCCCATGGCTTGGTACTGGTGGCTGGGTGTGCTAGTAATGACAGGCCACGAGCTCATCATGCCCGGAGGAGTATGGTTGGGAGGGTAGACGGGGTATGTGTGCCCAAAAGTGGGCGAGACAACAGGCGAATTCACCTGCATTCCGCTAAGACCAACCGCAGCGCCATGGCTCGGGATGTACGGCATGGGGGGCATCGGGGGCCCAGCGTAGTGCTGGAAGGACTCATTCTGGTGAGCAGAGGGCTGAAGGCTGCTCAGTGTTCCATTGGGCCCGTCAAAAATTTGGCCTGTAAATCTTCCTGGGCGGCGGGCGGCATGGGCGTCACGAGAAGCCCCGGATGTGGACTTCTCCGTGTGCTCGAGGCGGTCGGCATACTTGTTGCCGAAAGGGGACTTGGCAACCTTTGACTGTTTGCGCTGGACTTTAATGTTCCAGCCGCGGATTATGGCGCGGTCGAGAGCAGCAATGGCCTCATCGACTCTGGTGGCTCTGTCGAACTCGACAAAACAAAATTGGCGGGCGAGAGACCCTATGAATCATTGTTAGCTGTGTTGATGGAAGGCAACTTGACATCTGTTTAATTTACCATCCTGGGTATGCCGCTGCACGAGGTTCACCTTGATAACCTCGCCAATGTCCGAGAAAAGCTCGAACATCTCGTTCTCTGTGGCGTCCAGCGGAATGTCACCAACATAGATCGATTTGCGGTCGATGTGATATTGTCGGAGAAACTCCGCATTCCGGTCAACCGGGTTCAAGGAACGCTTGCGAGAGTCGAACATGTCAATGACATATTCAGGAAACAGCGCAGCAGCCTAGAAATCGTGGTCAGTAGGGACCAAATGATTGAAGGAGATGAAAGATCCTACCTTGTTGAGTGCTTGTTCCTGGCTGAAGCCGGAGAATTCAACCAGCACGGCAGAGGGCAGGTCCATGTGTTCGCAGGTTGCCTCGCTGACGACTTCGATACTGCCAACCGTGCCGAATGTCTCCATGATTGTGCGAGCTTCGTCGATCAGAATCTCGCTAGCGTCGCGCTTGTAGATGATAAAAGAGCCTGCCGAGTGTTGGTTAACATCACAATCTAGACCATACAGTCAACATACGAGGGAATCACAACTTACGGTTCGACTTGACCATCTCCGTGCGGCAGGGTCTGCCGAGAATGAGCAGACCGCGACCCTTCTCGATCGCCTCCTTGGCCTCCTGCTCGTTCTGGTACAAGGCTGTCAGCAAAATCTGCCAAACATGGGTACATGTGTGGGACTAAAAGGCTTACCGTGTATTGAGCAAAGGCAAACGGCAGATTGTTAAGATCACGGCGGATCTTCACAAAGACAGTGCCGAAGCGACTGAAGGCACGAGTGACCGCGGCCTCCAGCGCAACATCGTCGCGCGGCTCAGCAAGACTACCAAAATAACAACGTTAGCGAAACTGTACAGTCTGCAATGTCTGCAAAGGAAGCAGGAGTTCTATGCATCGAGTTGAAATCCATTTTGGGGTGGTGAAATAAAAATAAAGAGGGAGTAAGGAATAAAGTGAAATGTAAGTAAAGGTTGAAGTCCGGGTTTGGTTTTTTTGGAATTTGTATCAGGTTTATTTAGGGAAAATGCACAGAATCCTCAGAAAACCCCGAGGACTCTCTACATTCTCACTGATAAACCTTTCAACTAATTTCATCGCCGGAGGTGACTGGATAAATGGGTCTGCCATCTGAATAACACTGCACCCTTATGGTAAGGGGCAGTATTGACAGAAGATTGCGGATATACCACAAGCTAATCTGGCCCTAGTGCTTGCGATGAAGAGTGGGTAAGTATGAATATTGTTAGAACTTACTTTGCGACAAAGACGCAGGCAGTCGACGGGTAAACAGTCTGGGGGTCGACATCAGAATCGGCAGCAGCTGCCTCGTTGACGGAGTCTGCCCAAGAGACAGAGCGGCGAGTTTCGGCGGCCGAGGCAATAGCGGGTGCGGTCTGGGTCTCAGAGACCTCGGCATCGTTCTGGGGATTGACAGAGGAACTATATATTGAACAATATTAGATCATGGTTTCGTGGATTGTTGTTGAGAAAAGGAGGAAGAGTGAGAGTTGGAAAAGGTATCAATAATACCGCCTGCCTCCTCATCGGCTCTGCCTATCGCTTTACCAGTTCCACCCTCAAAGAAAGAGAAGTGTGAAACCGGTGAACCGACGAAGAGAGATGAGACGTAAAAGACGAACAAAGAAAGCTTCAGGGCAAGATGAATAGCCCTGTGAGGAGGAAGGGACAAGTGTGGTCCGGACAAACAAAAAGAAAGAGGAAACTCACACAATGGAGTCGTTGTCGGCGGCCTCGCTGTCGGCCGCATGTTCGTCGCTGGCCTTATCGTTGGCGGCACTAGGGAGAAAGTCAATACACTGATCAACAGATAACCCGCAACAAAAATGAGAAAACATGGCGAACACCTAGCAGGCAGGCATACTACCTGGCCACAGTGCACAGCATCGACCTCAGCAGAGGCTGGCGCAAGGTAAATAACACGGTCCCGGCAGATGAGCCGCCATGTCGTCAATGCACTCGCAGCTTCCTGCGCACTCGGTGATCCCCACTTGGAGAAAACCGAAAGTCAGAGAAGGCGGCGGGCAAGCTTGGAGGATGAGGAGACTGGATGTAAATTCTTGGGATGGTGGTGTCCGCATGGATCACGGCAGCGGGCGAGCCATGAGGCATGTCGACTGGGTCGAAGTCAAAGCAAAGAACCATGGCCTTTGAGGCCAATGGCACCAAGACCAAAAATAGGACGAGTCGAAACAAGGAAAACAAACGTACGCAAAAACGGGGGGTGACTCAACACCGGAGGCGGAGTGAGCATAAGCTACAACACCAAAGGTCAGCATACCGAATTATCAGCAACAGCACAACGGGGAACGCTTACATTGGTCATCGCAATCGGATGTGGCAGATGAGGAACGGACGCTGGAAGCCGGCGCACTGGCAGAGGCGATGGGGCTGCTGTCGACACCAACGACAGCTTCCTCGGACCAGGTGAAAGAGGGGGACGACATTTTGGCTCT
Organism: Triangularia verruculosa; assembly: GCA_033296885.1. Taxonomy (NCBI): domain Eukaryota; kingdom Fungi; phylum Ascomycota; class Sordariomycetes; order Sordariales; family Podosporaceae; genus Triangularia; species Triangularia verruculosa. The sequence continues at coordinate 60,770 of MU863921.1, read as the reverse complement.
AGTTGAAGACGTCTTGTTAGCGAGTGGTCATTCAATTGACGGCGGTCATGAACAGATGAAGTACATGTTGGGTGGAGGCGAAAGAGAATGGTCGAATGGTTGAGGATAGCTCAATAGAACCGGGAAGAGATTGCAAGAGCAGAAAGGAAGCGAAGGAAGAGGAAACAGAAAGACAACCTAGGCGAGCCGCCAGTGGGATGATGAAGCAAGAGTTTGGTGGCCGAGAACCCTTTCGACTGAATTTTCAGACGATATTGACCATTGATGGCCTATACAAAAGGATCAAGATGGGCTTGATTGGCCGAAGGAGGTCAGGCTCTGCCTTCGAAGTCGAAAAGATCGAGATCAATCAAGAAACAGTGAAACAGAATGGGTGTGGAAACGTGCTCTTGAAGAGGTCTTCGGCCACAGGCAACACAAAGCTTGCGGAGGGGGTTTTGGTGTTGTGGGAAAAGAAGAAAAAACAGGTAGAAGATATTGATTGAAGCCGCTCTGTTCGACAGCAGTACCTACCGCTGTGAGGTCTCGAGGGCAAGACCATCACCGGCACTGGCCAGACAAAGCGCTTGGGTATGAGATCGATAGATGGCGGGGTAAGCCGAGTGAGACTCGCTTCTCAAGGCCACGACTCACTTCGTTGGGACTTGGAGGTGAAGGCCCAGAAAAGAGCAAAGATACCTGTCTTGAGTGTTTCTGACGACCCCCAGGCACTAGCGAGGGTCGAAGCAACCTGATATATGGTTCAAGAGGTGTTGAGAGTGTATCTGGAGGAGTGAAAAGAGTGAAAAGGAATGAAGGGGGGTATGATGCTCGTACTCGGTAAAAAGCCACGATGGGGGCCTCGCGACTCGAACTTGGTGTTCAGAAGCCGTTCAGAGGCCTCATCAGTAGTTCTCAGAGTATAGAAACAAGGCTATAGATATCGACATGATGATGGTAGAGATGGAAGTAAAACAAACGAAATACCTATACATACTTCGATGATATTTTCGAAAAAAAAAAAAAAGGCTCGGACGGCGGTGGTGGCGCGAGGAGGAGGGCAGACGGGAGACGAAGCGGAGAAAAAGTTGTGTGGGCGGGCGAGGGGGAGCGAAAAGTCGAAAGGTGTGGTGTTGAGAGGAAAAAGGACAAGCTGGGAAAAGGTTATGGGGAAGGATATTTATACCTGGAAGACAGGGCAGCACCAACCACTGGTTTTCAGGACGGCGACATCATCATCAACTAAACTCGGCGGGCACCAGGGGAGCAGACCAGAGAAAACTCCGCAACTGCCTCGCACACAAGGCTTATATGATGACCTCCTTTCCATTCGGGTCAGGGGCCGCCTAGGGCGGGTACCATAAAGGATGCCATTGAAAATTCCGCAACTGCCTTCCAGACAAGACTTCACAAGATGACATCGTTTCAATCTAATTCAAGAACCACCCGGGGCGAAAATCATACAGTATAACACTGGAATTCCGCAACTGCCTTCCAGGTTCCAGACAAAACTTCAAAAGATGACATTGTTTTAAGCCGGATCAGGGGGTGCCACTGGCGGGCACCGTACAGGATAGTAGAGAAAGATCCGCAACAAGCTTGCAACTGCTTCTAAGATAGGACTTCATGAAACGACCTCGTTTTAATCCGTATCAGGCTGCTCAAGGCGGGTACCATTCAGTATAAGGTAGCAGAGAAAATTCCGCAAAGATCCGCACCTACCTCCTAGATGAGACTTTACAAAATGACCAGGTTGAATCCAGGTCGATGGGCAGACTCGAGGCGAGTACTGTGCAGGATGATAGTGAAGACTCCATAAAACAATCCGCAACTTCCTCGTATACAAGCATTCACAAAGCCCTCTCGGGAAAGGGGCAACACCAGGACGGATATGGAGGACAACATGGTGAAAATCCGCAAGTGCTTCACATGCTGGCTTCTACGAAACAACCTTGTTCTTGTTGGAAGTAAGAGGCGACCTTAAGCAGAGTACAGGCAATGAAGAATGACATGATGAAAAATATGTAACTGAAGTGTCTTGGGGTAGGTATGCTAGGCTTTATGGAACCAGCTTTCTTGAATCTGAGGCAAAGGGCAACTTCGTGAGAGTCGGGTACATTGGAGGATAACATAGCGAAAAGTCCTCAGCAGTCTTGGTGTATGCAGGGTTTCCATTTAAAAATGAGTTATCTGGTTCCAGGGCAAGGGCGTCTACAGGGTGGGTAGCATGAACGGCAACCTCCCGAGCCCTTATCAGCTTGACTCCACGCACAAAGAGGCCATTGTGTTGGTCATCTGAGACTGTTGGGGTTTTAGGAGACAAATATTAGCGAGGATCATGGAAGGGGGGACAGCATGATGGAAAAATCCACAGCTTCTTTCTATGTCATATATGCGCAACAAGAGACCATTGTCATATTGATCAGCCGGGTATCTTGGGGCCCGACCTGGGCGGGCACGGTATGGGACAATAGTGAGAAAAAGCCCGCAACAAAACTTCCTTCTATGCCAGGCTTCATGTCATAGGAGGCTATTGTCATGTGGACCAGTTAAATATCCTATAGCTCTCGTGGAAGCTGGCGGGACCTAAGTGGGCACTGTAGAGATAATAGGTGATAGAGATGACCGAAACTTCCTCTATGTCAAAGGAGCTCTTCCATATTATTACTATTGACAAGCAGTTTAGCTACTTCTTAGACCAGACCGTGGCGAGTATCATCAGAGAACAGCATTCTGGAGAGCTTTTTGAAGGTATCTTGAGGATAAGACTTGATGTCTAGATAGCATGGGCATCGATAGGTATTCTCGCCAGCTGGGGACTAAGATGCGCTCAAGTCAAGTTCCCGCCTGACAGGCATCATGGGAAGATGATAAGAGAGCCACAACGATCCTTTATTGCGATGTTTAGAATTAAAGAACATTCACGAACCTGATAGGGGCGAGTACTATTGGAATAGAGTGATAAGATCCTAGAATCATGCGCAAATTGCACAAATGTGTTCTTGGTACATACAATCGATGTTGTCCCACACGTCAACTGGAGGAGAAATGATCCATCAGAGTTATCTGCAGCGGTTCTCATAAAAAGGAAGAGAAAGTTCGACAAGTGAACCAAATATGTCGCTCTCTGCAACCTGCGGCATTGTATCGCAGTAGAAGGCGAGCAGACGAAAACCCAACAGGTTCAAGCATAAGACTTGATGCTCACAGTTGCTGGGTCACAACGGAATAGCCACAACTGAGTTCTAAGATTCTCTGGGAAACCGCATTCCAAGATGGAAAAGCCGGTGTTATTTCTCTAGGTGTGCAGTCTGAGATCTGCCTTGCCTGCAAGTATCTCACATACATAGCGTAATGAAATATCGTATTTCACAGAAATTCAGGATACCTTACTTCGGAATGAAGATCTTAAAACTCACAAAAGGCCATCATCACCAACTCAGAGGTGACTGGAAAGCATATCTCCAAGGGTCTGCACCTTCTAAAGTTGCGCCGCAGATTCCGCTGCTGCCTAGGTACCCGTGTGCCTGAAGTGTGTGGCAGTCAAGGTGGAAAACGATGTCATGTAAAGCCGGAATGTTCCGCAGAAAGGGGGAAGGTACCCAGCACAGCCGCACGAGTGTCTACCTGCCTGAAAGCTCAGGTCTCTTCGTCCTCAGACGGGAAGGCACAATGGTGAGAGATTCCCATTCTTCCAATGTCGGTTGATTGAATGCCGGGATCTTTTAAAGTTTAGACTATCGCCAAGGGGTTTACTGATTGGGGGAGTTGCTGACCTCAACATCTAAAAGCCCAAATATCATGGGAAACATTCACAGATACATATGCTAAGCAGCCAAAGATAGCATATATCAGCCCGAGATAAGGCAGTACGGATTGCCCTGTAAGAGCATGTCTATGCAACTCACAAATAAAAGACAGACATACGGGAGGGGGGCTGGCAAAAGATAGTCAGAACCGCTGCCCAGTGTGGTGCTTAACAGGGGGTACTTCAGGCAGGAGGGGTAATTCCTGCCCAAATAGAGTCATGGGTTCGGTTACCCGAACCTTAAAACGACAACCTCAGATCACAGTCGCCTCCATCAGTCTCCAGAAGCAGGTGCCGTGCCGCCACTTCTTCTTCTCTTTGCAAATGGTATAGCCGCAAAAGGATGCTGAGCACACATTGGTGAAGACGCCCAAGAAAACTGGAGGCTCCAAATATTGGGAAAAAAGAAGAGTGAAACAACAAGTTATGAAACCGGATGCATTGATTGACGGTTCGTTCTGTCCCTCTCAGCCGCTTGTGCGCGGCAGGAGATGCTTAGATTTCAAATGGATCTAGGTAATGTTTGGTTTCCTGAACATCGTCATAGCAGAATAAAGTATCTTTCAAGCACTTTAGTTGAAAGCATATTGATACCTGACCTTGGATGCCTTTTAGGTCTCAACGCTTTGTGATAGCGAACTGTGAAGTGAGTGTGCCACGTGACCAGCACGTAATGCCGAGAGCGCAGGAAACCAACGTTACCAGAGCGGCGAGGCTGACAGTTGTGGCTTTTACGGCTGTAGAAAGACATTGAGGATCAGCTTTCACAGCCTACACCCCAATTTAGCCAGATCAAAGGTGGGACGTAATCCATTTTGCAGAATACAGGTGCATTAAGAGAGAAGCATCGGCTGCAACATCAACGACTACCGCTATTTCGCCCGGGCACGCCGGTCTCTTAATGTCTTCATTGATGCCCAAAAGAATCTGGAGAAAGGTATCGAGATTGTCGCAAATTTGCAGTTAAATCTGGAAGCCACGGAGAAGGCTAAAGATGATGGCTGATCCAACAGAGCTCTTGAGAACATGAGACGAAATGCTGCCCGGAATATGGTGCTCTTCCGCTAGTATATCTCAGTGATCTGCCATATAAGATACTTATCATGAAGATCAAGGTCTTCCTCAGATCCTCGGATGATTTTATACTGAATGCTCGGACGAGCCTAAATTGATATCCATATTCGCCATGGAAGCCTAAGGGGCACCTCTCAAAAGGACACCAAACCCGACAAGTTGGTACCCAATCATGCTTTTCCATGAATCCCGGCAGTTCGGATCAGAAAGCATTGCTAGCCTTGGCGGCTGCCATCATCCAATCATCGATTAGCAGCCATAGAGCTGCATACGGGTACGGTACCCGAACTTGGACATCTCGGTCTCAGGTTACACAAGAGAAGTGGACTGGTACGGTACCCGAACTTGGACATCTCGGTCTCAGGTTACACCAAGAGAAGTAGACTGGTACGGTACCCGAACTTGGACATCTCGGTCTCAGGTTACACGAGCATACAAGCCGCCAAGAAGAGAAGTGGACTGGTACGGTACCCGAACTTGGACATCTCGGTCTCAGGTTACACGAACATACAAGTTGCCAAGAGAAGTGGGCTGGTACGGTACCCGGTTTCGATATCTTGGTCTCAGGTTACACAAGCAGCCAAGTTGCTAAGAGAAATGAGCTGGTTGCGATATCTCGGTCTCGGGTTGCACATGGAAACAGACAATAATGCCAAGAGAAACGGATTGCGAACCCCTAGATCATGATGCCGAATTAAGAAAACACAAAACTGGACTCAGTTATGAAGAGGAACCTGTGTCTTCTTAGCCAAGCAGGGGTCTAGAATTGGTCCCTTCAGCTGTTTCCTTGTAGCCAAGTAACTATGCATACCAACCTCAAGCAGACTGCAGTGGTTAGATATCCGCGAGAATGTCCTATAGTCTAATGCTAAATACCAAGTAAATGATGGGGTGTTGGCTGTTGATGGGGTGTCAATAACTCTCAATGTAACGAGCCATCAAACTGGTATTCAACCACGCAGGATACGGAATGTCTTCGTCTTCAACTGTGAGGTGCAACATACAAGACAACCGCAACATCAATGTTTAGGCCAAAGTAAAAGTAAAATGTAAGAACTGGCAGATTTTTTTGTGAGTTTGGTATGCCTATCAATCTCAACTGAGATTGACCCATTGAATGCCTCCTAGTATGAAAGAAAAGGAAAGGCCCCTTGATCTAGATGTTTCAATGGTAACGATCCTCATACTCACACAGCCATCAGCTATCAGCCATCAGGTAACCCCTAGTTTAGGCAATGTGGAAGAAAATTTGACAACAGGCAAGTTGTAGGTGGTCACTAACTTCTAAGACTTTGTTGATTGGAACCAGAAAGACAACTCCGCAAAAGTTAAGTTGATAGTATTTTAGTTGAGACTTGTGCTTTGGCCTGACAGCATGGTGGCATTTCAGCTGGGTCATGAAGATGTGAACTTGCCTCCATGATCGGGATCGAAAATGACTTTCGTGGTCTCGTCGCGGCGAGAAGACAGACAGGCACTATAGGTTCGAGGGTAGAAAAGTCCACGTCTTTCAGCTAGCCCCTGAGAAGCGGGGAGAGTGTGAGGGTGAATGTGAGGGTGAATGTGAGGGTGAATGTGCACCTTTCCTTCATTGGTGCTCCTGTTGATATGCTGAAAGAAACAAATACGCTTTGTTTTTTAAGTTTTAAGAGAATACCCGGTATATTGGAAGAAAGTCTTCCATTGCTGTCATTATTGAAGCAAGAGAACCTGTGTTGGTGATCTCGGCTGGGGTTTAAAGCCGTGGTCTTGGCATAGGTGACAGCCCCACGTGAAACTGAGCCGAAGCTATGACCACCCCGCTGGCGTCCAACGCTTTTGAGTGCTCTGATGACGTCCAGCAAAACCCAGCACCAAGAGCTCCATTCCCCAAAATTGGACCTCCAAAGCCGTTGCGCCGCAGGGGACATTCAAGCGCTACTCCCACTGTCCAATCTCCATATATCTGGCTACTGCCATTGCGATAATGCGCATAGAAGTTTGAGCCAACCGGGCTCACGCGCGCATCCAACACCACCGACAAATATTCAGCCATTGTTGAACTGTCCCTCGAAATTCAAAGCTCACCTCTCGAGTACAGCTGCCCATACCCTCAACACTACTCAGACTGGTAAAGCAATCGCCAACCATGCAGACCACACGAGTACTCCGCTACAAGGGCTTCTGGGGCCGAAGCATGGACGAGCTCAAGCGTCTCTCCAACATTGGTACTGCCCTGTCCTTCCCCCCCTTTACCCTACCTCTCTAACGTCCATGTCTCCCAGCCATAAAAATGGAGGGCGTCACCGGCCCCCAAGGCCCCCGCGAGCTCTTCGACTTCCGTACCCCCTCCTCGATCCAAGACTGCAAAGTAATGTCCGACGATGAAATCGGCGGCCTCTCCACATCCCACCTCGACTGGATCGTCTCCCCTCCAGCCGGCTCCGTCCCGGCCTCCCAGCTCCCATCCCCCAACTCCCCAGGCTATGCCAAGTTCTACGGCAACATTTCAACCCAGCTCCCCGCCGATAGACCAGACATCAAACGAACCGGGTACGCCGCCTTCCGAACCCAAGACCAGCCACGAAATCTCTTCACTAGAGGGTTGTGGGACATAGATCCATACATCTACCTCGCACTTAGAGTCAAATCAGACGGGCGATCATATTTTGTCAATGTGCAAACAGAGTCTATCGTGCCGACAGATTTACATCAACACAGGCTCTTTGTGAAGAAACCAGGGGAGTGGGAGACAGTATTAATAAAGTGGAATAATTTTGTCAGGACTAATCACGGGTTTGTGGTAGAGCCGCAGACCGAGATTTTACGGCAGAAGGTGAAGAGCGTTGGCGTGGGGCTGACGGATAGGATACCGGGGCCATTTGAGCTCTGCATTGAGAGGATGTGGGCGACGAATGATGAGAGTGATGCGGATCAAGTGGTGGATGCTGTCCCTGAGGCGGCGGCTGTGGAGCAGAAGCAAGGGGATTTGAAGACCAAGAGGGGGGAGAAGGTTGCTTGGGGGAGTCGGTAGGGTACCTATTGCATGTGTTGCATGTGTCATGGGAAGAGTAGTATGTACATGTTTTTGAACTAAGCTTTTTGGCATGAGGATGGAGAATGGGACGAAGGAAAAAGTTGGAGTTGGGACAAGGAAATAGCTGGTCGCAAGGTTCAGGCGGTATGGAACGAAGTTGATTTCAATACTTGCTGGCGTACTGTATATACAAATTTGAGTCAACATTGTACAAGGCCCAACAGGCACGTTCAAACCATCAAGTTTGACATTGTTGTTTGAAATTCAGGGTATCATAGCCATCGATAAGTCATCTTGGCTTGTCTAAGGACGCGCATGTACACAAAAAAAACACACATTGCCCGCTCATATAGCCACCCTCCAAATTCAAATTGAACAAAACTCCTGCGCTCCATGCAACCAACCGAATGTCCTGCCATCAATCATTACCCTACCCAATGCCGCCTAATTTTATCAAAGAACTCTTGGGACGAGTGAAAACCCAGAAACATTTGACGACCATGTTCCAGTTGGTCGAAAAACGCAATGATCTCTCCCAACACTCCTAATCCATCTCCGAGTCACTCAGACTCTTGCCCCTATCCCACTCTCTCAGCTCTCCCTTCTTGGTGTATTTGAAGGACTTGAAAGCGTCATCCTCGCTCTCCTTCCCTCCCTTCTCCCACTTTTTGATTTGCTCCTCTGTGAAGCCAGCGCCCCGGAGCCTATCTGCCCCCTGCTGCTTCCATTTCTGCCGATCACGATACAGTTCGACGGCAGAGTCCCATGTGTTGCTGTCGGTGGAAGCCGCCTCCTTAAGGTGGCCCTCTAGTGACACGTCATTCCTCGGATCGTAGTCTTCCGCAAATCGGCTGTCCATTGCTGCGGCCCCCCTTCTAGGAGCACCGGCACCTCTGCCTCTGATACGGACCGGCGGTAGTGAATCTGTTGTAGGAGGCGCTGGGCCGATGAATTCGTCAAGAGGATCAGAGTCGTCGTCACGAGCGTTCCTTCGCTTGTCTGACTGAGAACCATGGTCACGATCATCCTTTTCACACCTCGTCTTTTGCGACCTTGAATTATGGTGATGTCGGTCGTCTGAGCCGCTGCTGAGGATGGAGCGTTCCCGGTGTCTACGCTCTCTGCGCTCTCTATGGCCAGGAGACCGTGATCGCGACCTTGCAGAACGCCGATGACGAGAGCTCTTGGCATCGTCATCGGCATTTCGGCGCGACCGGCGGCCATATATCTCATCGCTATTCTTGTGACGACCCTGAGAATTATCGGGCTTGGTTGACGACGAATGTCGGTCTTCCCTTTCCCTGTCGCCTTTGGTGTTCTTGAGGCTGTCGCGATCAGGTTTGGTACGACTGCGTTCGCCTCCATTTCGACCGCCCTGGAGTATCGAAGATATAGCGCCTAGCTGACGGCGACGAATGTCCGATTTGGTGGGGTTCAATCGCTGACGCTTTTTCTCCTCGACCTCATTGTGATGCTGAAGAAGGGCCTGTGCTTCGGCAGCTTCTTTCGCTAGAAGCGCTTTGTTGTGATTCGTGGTCTCCTTTATTATGCGACCCAGAAAATTGGTATTCGGTTTCGCCTTGTTCGCGGGCCTGGAAGTTGAAGGTGATGTCGTTAGCAAATGCGATTGCGACGAGATCGCCATGCTATTGGAAGCCGGGGTGAAACGTACTTGGTAGATCGGAAAGCCTCAAGGCCGACTGACGAGTATTTTATGGAGGCTTCGCTGGCTTCCTTTGCCAACAAACCCGCCACATAGTCATCAGTGAGTAAAGTATGGTTTGCCATGTTTTGCGGTGGGTTGAATCTTCCCAGAAACCTAAAAGGCAGAACGGCTGGACGAAGGTGACCCGACAATCCGAGAGGATAAAGGATGGTGCGCGGAACTCTAGCAGAGCAGCATCGCTGGAGGAGATAAAAGCGAGCAAATTTTGATGGCGGAGCGAAGTTGCTGAGCCTCCTTGCGCATGGAAGTTCACTGGTCGCCAGATGGGTTGCGACTCGATTGGGTTGCGATCGTTATCGGTCTTATCGATTGTATTGATTCCACTCCGGGCACTCCCTGTTTATCAGTGCTCTTGGCAAGGGTCACACCTGTGCGACAGCTCTTCCGCCTCATCAGCCTTGACCTCTGAGACCATTTGCGCCCAGCACTAGGACACAGATCACAATTGCAACTTACATGATCTGTTGGTATACACTATATTCTATATGTCCCATACCATGTTTTGATTGTTTCTCCATGAACAGAAATCATCTACATTCCAGCAACTCATCACCACATGCATCTGACAGCGCTTGAACCTAGGTTCAATTGAACATGCTGTCAGAGACCTGCCGAACTCAAACAATGGGTAGGTAGCATTGCTGCTACGGGATATGTAATGCGAGGCGAATAGCACACAAAGCACAACAGCAGCATCGGCTCTTGATTCTGCTTGCGGAACTGGAGAACAATTGCACAGTTCTCTTACAACAAAGCAACCACAGCATCTCCATCAAGGACCAAAAGGTGCATGCATGGTTCAAAGACGATTGCCCCACCTCTCACACGCTAGCCGGAGTTAAACCCCTCTGGCCAGCGCGCGCCCAGCCCCTCAATTAGCCTCCAGACCCCAGCAAAGCGCCAAAGGGCAGCACTCAGTCCAGCACGGGCCAGTGCAGTAAAGCAATCGTTCCATCCACAAACCTCCAGCTTGAATGGAGCAGCTCATCAGACCGTGAACACAACAATGGCCGCCGTGCAGCTCGAGGCCGACGCGATCGGCGGCGAGTTGCGCCAGATCCAACATGAGCTAAGGGAGTATCTCGACGACAAGATTCAACTGCACAACCGCAAAGTCAAAGGCCCGACCACTAAAGGAGGACGGGAGTTTATGCAACGCATCTTGGGTCGTCTCGCTCAAGTGTCGACCGATGTCGAAAGGCTCTCATCACACAACTCACCTCTTCCACCAGCCCGAGGTCCCGACACTCCCATATCTCATAACTCACCGGATGGACCGCTGAAAAGCCAGGAGCAAGCATCATTACAACAGCCATCGCAACCACTTTTGCAATCACTATCGCAACCCCCCCAGCCGCAGGCCAATGAGAGTGCCGGTCTTGCCACCGCCAGCCATGCAGCACACCCATCTAGAGCCGCAGAGGTACTTGAACCTCCGACCGTGTCAGTCCAGGTACCTTCGAAGCCAGATACACCAGCTGCCTCCAACTCAGGACCCTCGTCACCAGCGTTGGCCAATCAGCATCCCCTCCAACAACAACAACAACAACAACAACACCAACAGCCAGAGTTCACCCCCCAGAGTCCATTGAGCCCCCAGAGTCAGACTGAGACACAATCACAAGGCAAAACTCAGGCCAGCAAAAGTCAGACGCCACAGAACCAGGGCATCAAGCTATCAAACGGTGCCGTCTATCATAGCCCCATTACGCAGCAACACGAGGCTTCTCCCCTCTTTGACTGTACGTACCACGACGTCAACGACTTGAACGAGGAGCTCTTCGAGCAGTATTCGAGTCACCCCGTCGTAAAAGACAGGGGCTATTTCAAGCTCCAAGTACGGGAGCTCCCTCCACTCCAGGTACAGAAGGTTGAACGGCCTAGCAGAGACCATGCGACCTCTTTCCGTTATGTGGCCGACAAGCAGGGACTGGTCAAGGTTGATACGGGCAAGAAGAAGCGGTTCACGCCTCCACAGCTTCCATTTCCTGTTTCGGCCAAGACGCATTGGACGCTACAGGAACAAAAGGAGCTCTGGAACGCGTCGGCGGCCAGCCCGCCCAAGGGCACGCGGGGATATATCATTGGCAATCCGTTGTTTGATGACGTCGAGCTTCATCCTGGCAACAGGCTGAAGTCAAGAGGTCACACCATCCTTGAAGGTATCAACACACAATACGTGTACTTCAACTTGGAAGGATTGACCATCACCACCATGCACAGAGAAGATGCCCATGTGAGATCAGAGAATCTTCTTCGGTCGGGGCAGCACAAGTTTTGGTGTTTTGTCAAGCCAGCCTTCTCGGACAAGCTGGAAGAAAGAATGGCTGCCGAGTACCCCGAGATGCGTCGATGTTCACAAGCAGTTCGCCATCTCAGCCGTCATATCCCGCCGGCCAAACTGGACGAATGGGGCATCGAGTATACTCTCGATTATTGCATTCCCGGTCAAGCGGTGGTAACGGAGCCTGGTACGTACCATCAGGTGTTGAATCTAGGGCCGAACTATGCTCTGGCAGTCAACGTCGAGTACATGTCATCTCCAGAAGACCCTCCAAACTACCGTTTCTGTGACAAAAACTGCCCCGATCCGTTTGCTATGAAGGCCCGTGACTTTGGGATATTCGGTGATCCCAACTGTCTGGCCGGTCAGGAAGAACAAGCCAGGTTGTCCGGAACGGCCCCGACACTGGAGGAACAGCCCAGGATGGCAGCACGGTCATCCATGTTTCCATCTGTACCGGAGCAGCGATCGCCGCCATCTCAGTCCCCTCTCGCTGCACCCCAGCTAACGCAATCCGTCACTCCCCCGCCCGAGCATGGCTCATCTGCCACGTCTGAGCCATCTCAGTGTTGTCTGGTACGGCCGGAAGCGCTCATACAACGCCGTGAGGCGTCAAGTCAGCCGTCGAACGAGCCGAACATGCACACGTTCCAAAATTTTCAGCCCCCGCGAGAGAGCAGTCTCGGCTCGGTCCTCCGATTACCGTCAGAAGCCGGGAAGATGAGTCCCCCTCAAGTGGTCAAGCAGCCTGATCCATCACCGCAGCCGCCAGCCGTTCCGCCAGCTGCCATTGAGCCTGCCACCACCAAGGCCCCAGAGCCACGTCGTCAACCTCAACCCATATCTGGGCCGGCTCCTGCCCTCCAACCAGAAGCTCAAAAAGCAGCGCCTCGTTCTTTACTGCGCCATCCAAACTCCTTCCTCGACATCTCTGAACCCACCTTCCAAACAGCCCACCAAGCCGCTCCGTTTTCACAGCATCATAATCACTCTTTACCGCCTACGCCACAGCAGATTGGACTGGTGCCAATTCGAAAAACGGCCCGGTTGGTTCACTCTAAAAGGCCTGCGTCAACAGAGTCGTTATCGCCTCGCTCGGCAAAGAGACAGCGCGTGATGGACGAATTGCAACTCGCGGATCCATTCGCACAAGAGGCGGGCCCGGAAATGCCCCAAAGCTACTACTCTCATGTTAGCCAGAGCCTTGTAAGCCTTCTTCGCTCATGCCAGAACACCGTGTACAACAACATTCAGCCTCATCAGGTCTCCGGGAGGCCAGCATTCGACCGCCTAGCTCGGCTCATTAAGGAGTGGAGACGATATGCAAGAGAACAGAGCCCTACCTCGTTGGGCTTGGATCTTGTCAGCAATCTCGATCGCCTCCCGCAAGACAGCCCCGAGTTGAGCATATTTCTTTCCCGCTTCTGCAAGATGAGGCTTGCCGAGTGGCTTGATGCCAAAGTTGAAGAACTCGAACGAGCTGCGGCTGCGGCTGCTCCTCAGCCAGCACAGCAAGATACTACTGATCTCTTGCTTCAAGAGCTTGGCTGGGAAGAAGCCGATCGGCACAAGTTAAACGACCACATTCGCGAGGGAAAGTGTTGGAAGACGATCTGCGGGGCCCATGACGGCCTCCTGTGTCTTATCCCCCCTGATCCAGACTTCCAGCAGCTCGCCCTCTTCCAAGACCAGGTCTTGATGTTTCATCACCAGTTCAACGATCCGTTCCTGCGTGCCATGTGCACTGTGGGCAAGACCCTTCAAAGCTGCATCTGGGAGAACAAGGAGCTGGCCGCCTTTGTATTCGAGTCAGAAGATACTGTTGGTCTCTCCACCGATGAGATAGCGCCGATGCTCAAGCCTTACAAATTACTCAAAGAAAACGCCTTCAATCCTCAGGCGCCGTTCCATTGGTCGAAACCAGCAGGTTGGAAGGCGTCCTGGCAATGGCCGGCGGACCCTACGCTCGTTTTCAATGACAGGTATTGCAATATCTGCAAGAAGAGGAAGTCCTGCCACTGCTACTCGAGACTTATACCGGACATACCACGGGTGTCCATTGATGGGAGCAAGGGCAGCGGAGTGCGCGTTATGGGCGTGTTCAGGGCCGGCGATATCATTGGCGAGATGCTGGGTGAGCTGGTGCCCCCTGGTGCGATCCCTAATCGGGAGTGGACGATGGAGTTTCGCCGGCCGGATCTGGATGATGTCGTTGTTGCTGAGCTTCACTCCAAGGAGCAGGGCAACTGGGCCCGAGGGGTGACGCACTCTGCTAACCCTTCTTGTGAGATTTCCTTCAGGAAGATTCAGGGCAAGTGGAGGATGTTGATTATTGCTTCGAGACAGCTGTTTGATGGAGAAGAAATCACTGTCAAGTATGGGCGTGGATATTATAGGAACCAGGCCTATGGTTTTGTTGAAGGGTTCTGAAGTGTGGCGCGCTGGACTGTAGTGTTGACATGTTATCGGTATGTGTAGAGCGTATCAATGGGTTCGTGCTTGGGAATAAGGGTGGTGGGGGCGGAGTAGCGGAGTTTATCCTTTCTGTCTGGATTGTCTCCTTGGTGTTTATCATTTCTTTCCTCGGCAGTAAGCCTACTGCTCATAATGTTCGCGGCATTCATTTGACTGCAAGGAAAGGTCTGGGACTGGAACGGATCGAATGTGCGAGGGTTTCTCTTTGAAGGGGGGGGCACGGTCGGGTACTTACATTGCTGCACCGTTTTTCTACTCGTCTCTCGTTAACATCTACAACTCTGCATTGTCTTCTTATTGTTCTTGTTTGGGATGCCACCGTGTGTAGGTCGGCCGGTGTGGCCACATACAGGGGGGTGGTTGCTGGGTTTCTTTTTCGGTTTCCTTCTCATTGCAGGTCTGATAGGTAGTAAGGGGTTAAATATGCAGCGCTAGGTAACAAGGCATCTATCGTGGTTTACGGCGTCCAGTTTCCTCCTTGTGCGGAACCGCATATGATGAGCATAATTCGTGAAGGTAGAGTCGAGATGTCCTGACCATCACCAATTACACCAAGCACCAACCTCAAAGACTCGACAGTATCCATTACGTTTCTACTCCAAGCCGCCAAGTACGCCTCAAGCAAGCAACCAAGCCACCACCGTCTCACTGCACAAATCAGAGCAACAGCTTTCAACGGCGGTGTCCGCTGCAATGTGAGCTGTCATTTGAAGCGGGAAACCCCGCCGCAGGTATGTATGCCTGCCTGCTGTGAAGCTCCAGGCCTCGTCAAGTTTGATGAGATCCCTCCCCATCTTTCTGTAGGTGCCTAGAAAAACAACACTCGGCCAGATGTTCCCACCAACATTTACAGTCATCACGACCTTGTTCAAGTAGGTAGGTAGTCATATCATAAGCTTTTTTCATTTTCTTTTTCGACCAGCGCTGCAATCTTCTGGGGGGTGGTAGAGGTGCTGTTTTAATTATTCACCAGTGTAGGAAAAAAGGAATACTGTGTTGAAATACCCAACCAAAAAAGAAAACGCCGAAACTAGGTACCCTTGCTTATCCTGCTAACCATAGATATCATTTTTTCATAATTTTGCTGCCTGCCTTTTCCGTCGTCCCTTGTAGGACGATTGAACTGTTCGTGATTGTTTCCTTTGACCTAGACCGTTTTGTTGAATAGAGAAGAAAATGCTGTGCGTTGTTTTTGGACCCAGAATAACCCTATCCCAGAGGAAGGAGGGTGGGGGGTTGGGGGATTATACAAGCTGAAATGAAAAGAATATTTTGCTGGGTGGGAGGAGATGGGTGTGCGTGTATGTATGGAATCGTGTTTGCTGCGGCTGTTCATCCCAACCGTTGGGGTGGAGGTGGTAGGGCGGTTCACATAATTACATATTCTGTCACCACGTTGTCAGACATGCCGAGGAAATTGCTACTGCAGAATGAAGGATGGGTCTTACCGGGGCGGGCTGGGTGTACTGCAGTTGCTGTTGCTGCTGCTGTTGTTGTGCAGCATGAAACATTCCAGCGTAGAACATTTGCATCTGCTGCTGCTGATATGCCCACTGGGCCTGAGCCTGAGCCTGGGCCTGAGCCTGGGCTTGAGCCTGAGCCTGAGCGACTTCGTCTGGCTGTGATTGTGGCCCTTGGGGGCTGTAGAATGCCGGCATCGGTGTGAAGCCCCAGTATGGCATCCCTGGTATCACTCCAGGCTGAACAGGTTGGAAGTAAGGTTGAGGGATGGTTGGCATTGCGTATACTTGCGGCTGACACCAAGCCGCTTGTGCCAGGAAAGCGGCTTGTGCTTCCGGAGACACTGGGCTCTGAAGTAGCGGCTGCTGCTGTTGTGGGGGCTGTGCTGATGGATAGGTCCAGGCTTGGGCATGTCCTGAGAAGGCGGGCTGATGTTGTCCCTGATACAGAGCGGCTTGAGCCTGGGCTGCCCAAACTGCTGTAGCTCCTGTGCTGGACTGGGCTGGATAAGCTGCATGGATTTGGACTTGCTGTTGATGTGGTTGCGGTTGTTGTTGTTGTTGTTGTTGTTGTTGTTGAGGCCGTGGCTGGGCCATCCAGTTGACTGTTCCACTTTGCGCCGAGTGCATCATGGCTCCGGCATTGCGAGGAACCGCCGAGGGATGAGAGCCCCGAGAATTTGTATCCAGCCTGTAGCTGCGGGCCGGGGACGGCGCACCTGGACTTTTGTTCAGAACGAGTGCCTGTTCAGGCGTGACGATCAAAGGGCTGTCACGTTCGAACGGGCTGATTATTTGAACGGCTCCGGTACCGCCAGGTCGGTATCCTGGGTCGTCGACCTTGATGGGCCGGCCCTTGAGGTGAGTTCCGGCCAGCCATTCTGCCGAAAGACCATCAGCGTGTTTCTCTCTTGTACATAAAAGAGAAGCCTACTCTTGACGTGTTCGAACTGACTGAATCCAATCACACGAACCCAGCCCTTGTTCTTTTGTTCTCCTTGGAGGTTGACGAAGACCTCGCACTTCTTGGGCAGTGATGAGAACACCAAGTCTCGTAGTTCTCTCCAGTCCGTTTGGTCAGGCAACTTCCAGAGGTCAGTTTGGATCAAGTAGGATAAACGACAATAAACAAGGACTTGCATTGGAAACAAGAATGTAGAATGGACCGCCCGCTGCGTCTCCAGCGCGAAGCCACACCGGCCGAGTGTCTGCAGGAAGAGACTGGATTGCCATTCTGAGCAGTCGAGGAGAGATATCCACTAAATGTCAACAAATGCTAGAATAGCCGACGGAAAGGATGAAGCACAGGGTCCTGGGCAGGACGGCCCTCCCCCAACTTTAGTACTTGGCCGCCATCTGGGATAGTCTCGGAGACACCAAGACAAAGCTGTGGTGTGCAGCAAGCCACAAATATGGAGCAATCGGGCTCGATTCCCCAAAGTGATTTTCTTTTTCTCTCTGTGACTTGCTTGCATGGGGGCGTGTGGTCTCTGATATGGACCGTGCTCTCAGGACAGGGGTTTCATGATGATCACCCACAACCTTTCTTCTCTGGATGATCTGGCGGATCGACGCGCTCACTTCCAAAAGCAACTGGCGATGTAGGCCAGTTTTTGCCTACTGACAGGGAAACTCGCTTGTTACAGGTGCTCAAAAGCAAACATATACGTGTCAGCCTCTTCTACCGCCGAATTGGAGAGTTCTGGCATACCTACGACAGTCTGTCGGTTCCTCTCCCCCCAAGTCTACAGGACACCAGTGGAAAGCTCATGCGGACGTTCTACTCCTGATTCAGACGAGGGGGGAAACAAGACAGGCATCCCCCGTGTTCTCATGGCCGCGTTTAGTGTTTGTGATCAAGGTGGCTGACTACAAAGCCCAATCATAAGTCGAGTCCATGCTGCACTTCTAGCCACGCAAGAAGGCTCAACAGCCAACAGTACGACAGGCTTCTGTCTAGTGAAGCGGGGTATTTCAAACCGGGGACAGCCATAAGCCACGGCTGACCGGTTTTGTTCCAGGTTTGCTTCTTTCCCCTTGGGCTGAGCCAATTTCTTTTTGTCCAGAGCGCAAGAACTGGCGGAGAATGAGATCCGAGTTTGGTAGCGAACTGCGACCCATTGAGCTGCTGGTGTGAGGGTTCCCATATCCAATTTCATCGTGCAGATGGGAGGCTGGATCGTCGAGCGGGCGGGAACGAGGATCATTACCGCCAATGCCAAAATCGGTGACACTTGCAGACGGATGGTTGGTGAGCAGTCACATCCCTTCACGATGCATGACGGCTATTGTTTTGCTGCATGTTTCTCAGCTGCCGGCTGTCCCTCCCATCTGCCCTTGCTTTCTGGCGAGACTCTCCTGTGGAAACAACCGAGACAGGGGGTGTGTTGTACAAGGTCTGAAGCTGACATTGATGAGCATTACACAACATGTGGGAGATCTCACGTGTAAAGAAACAGTCTCAACGATGACAGATCCCCGGGGTTGGGGTTAGGGTTAGCTGCTACTGGCGCGCTAGCACCGTTTAGGACTAATGTCAACAAATGCCGGCCGCGCGCTTGGTTGGATCGCATCGCGCACCCTCATGGCTACTCCTACACGAACCAAAAGAGAACTACTGAAGTATGTACAACAAAACAATATTGAGTAATCTCTTCTAAACAAGCAAAGCAACACATTCTTTGGTTGAACATCATCATAATGCGCCGTGCGCAATCCCCCGTCAAGGGCTCACCACCAGCCCAAACCCTCACCACCCGCGCCAACGCCGCCCTCTCCCAGCTGCAATCCCTTCTCCCTTCCAGTTCCAACGACGAAGAATCCCCCATAACCATAATCCGTCTCTCCGCCCCCATTATCTCATCCGCATCGTCCTCCTCCGATGCACCCGCAGCCCGAACCTCAGACATCTCCAACACTTCCCTCACCCCCTCGGGTCCCACCCCCTCCTCCCTCGAAGCCGACCTCCTCCACTACAAGGAGCTCTTCTCCAAACTCCGCTTCTCGTACGTCGAGCAAGTCACAAAGGAAAAGTTCATCCGCGCCATCGTCGGCGACCCGCCTCTCATCGTCACGCCGCAAGAGAACGCCGAGCTGGAAGACAGCAACAAGATCGCCAAGGCAGAACTCAAGGCTCTCAAGAATGAAGTAGCGGATATGGTCAAGGACCTCGAGTCCAGAGGGAGGGAACTAGCTACAAAATACGAGCAAGTCAAGGTCGAGACGGTAAAGCTGAAGGAGCTACCGGCAAAGATTGAGCACCTGGAACGGGATATATCACGACTGAAACGAGAGCAACAAGTTGCCGAGGGGTCAAAAGCAGAGTTGAACCTGCCGTTGGCGAAGACGCTGCAGTTGGTTGGGGAGAAGAAGAGGCAGATGCAGGAGTTGGACAGGCAATTGGAGCAGCTGAGGAATCAGACTCCGAGGAAGCGGAAGGAGATGGAACGGTTGCAGGGGGAGGTGGCGGGGTTGGAGCAGAAGAGGGTGAATGCTACTGCTGCTGCCAAAGAGGCGAAGAGGAGGAAGGAGGATAAGGGTGGCAGAGGTGGGGTGGATGAGCTGGAGGCGAGGGGGAGGTGGTATAGAGGGAGCGAGGCTGTTTTGAGGGGAGTGTTGGATATCCAGGGGTAACAA
The DNA here is from genome assembly GCA_033296885.1 of Triangularia verruculosa. Lineage (NCBI taxonomy): Eukaryota > Fungi > Ascomycota > Sordariomycetes > Sordariales > Podosporaceae > Triangularia > Triangularia verruculosa. The sequence goes on along the minus strand of MU863921.1, from coordinate 41,312 downwards.
GCGGAAAATAGAGGTTTGGTATGTGGGCATATGGGCTTGGACTTGGAGTTTAGAGATACCCTGTTGGACTTTGTCTTCTTCGTATAGGCGTCAAGGTTCTCCGTCTGTGAATTAGTTGGGCTTGAGCACTAGATCTCCGGGAATATGATTATGATTTGAGAAGTATTTCTACTATTTTGTGGACAAACACCTCTGAACCGCATGGCCTTGCAGAATTGTTGTTAGAAGCCCTCGTTACTCCCACTGGTTGCATAAAGAGACCATTAATCACAGTAGGCAAAGACCAAAGACAACTCCAAAGACAGTTCACCAACATCTTGGCGGCTAAATACACACTTCCTTCACCGGTGACGTGCTGTCTCCATGCATGTGTTACTTTGGTTACCACTCAAACTCACCGGGTAAAATGAGGGGTTTAAGAGGGGGCTTTGAGCTCCTCAAAAGACCTCTCCAGTCGATCAATCCACTTTTTGCCTGTGGTCACCTCAAAAGATACCAAAGTCCAACTCTCACATGGGTGGATTCTACATCGGCAACAACTTTCACTTTCTCCACGTTGACCTCAGTTTTAACCCTTTGACATAGGCAGCTTGAGCTTCTCAACAGGTGTGATATCAAGATGTCTCAACTGTGGTCTTCCTCCAAAAGCCCCACCACCCAAGGGCCAGTCCGCCGCTTCGGTCAGATCATCAAGCTTAAACCCGAGCATGTCGCCAAGTACAAGGAGATCCACGCGGATGTATGGCCCGGTGTGTTGGAACAAATCAATGACAGCAACATCCGAGACTGTAATTGCCGTCTTTTTGCTTTTCTTTATGATTGAAATAGACATCTAACAAAACCTACACAGACAGCATCTTCTACGACCAAGACACCGGCATCCTGTTCGCCAGCTTCAAGTACGTTGGCACAGACTATGAAGCTGATATGAAGACAATGAGAGAGAACCCCAAGGTTAGAGAGTGGTGGAAGCTCACGGATAGCCTTCAGGAGTCGCTTGTACCTGCGGCCAAGAGCAGCGAGGATGGGGAACCGGCCTGGTGGAAGGCTGTTGAAGAGGTGTTTTATACGCCCTGATTGTGGAAGACAACTGCCAAGACATCAGTTTTCATCGCTATTTCGCGGCACTCTAGAAGATATTGAACGCGTATGTTGGTTGATTGACTGGGTTATAAATCTCGGCGTCAAAGCTGCCTACATGAAACTTTTGTCTTTTTTTTTTATCGACGGGGTACCTTGAAGTTCGTGGTTTCAGGACTATTCACAACTTGCCAAAAAGACTGCTGAGAAAGTTGCCCCCGCCACCGCCCCGATTGCCCTGTCTACGAGCCTCTGTCCTGATCCACTCCTCCAGAAACTGACGATTGGCCATCTTCCTGGCGTCTGTGATCTTGGTCTCAACCTGAGCCTCTTGGGCATCGAAGCTGAGGAGGGTCGGGAGGGCATTGATCGTGTAGGTCATTCCCAAGCCAGCGCTCATGACATCGGGCGCATCGAACTCAACTTCGCAGTAGCCGACGCCGCCCTCGGCCTCACCGACACCGGACTCGACGAGCTCCCGGATGAGGGGTTCTACGACCTTGCATGTTGGGCAGTACGAAGCTGACCACAACGTCAGGAGAGGGGTCCGGGATGACCCCGAGAGAAGCTGGTAGGTGTGAAACTGGTCTAGGTTACGAACGCTATATCTCGAGTCGACGGGGAGGCCAATTGTCAAAAGATATTTCCCCAAAGTGGTATGGCACTGCTACATTTTGGCACCGTTGGGATATTGTGGGGAGTCGCATGAGGGCACTCACGAGGCATAAACCTGGTTCTTCGCATCCACTTTGGGCGATGTTGAGAACTGAACGCGTGACACAGCCAGCGGCTTTTGGATGCATGCGAAGACGGTCTTGAAGGACTTGGCCTGAGGGGAAAGGTGACCGACCCTTGCCGGTCGGAACAGAAGGGTGTACATTCTTCTGCCCAGCTGAGCTTCTCAGTGATATTTGGAGCCCGAGATCAGTTCCATTGAGATATTGACAGAGTGATCGAAGATTGCAAAATGTGTTATTTCGTGTGGGGGAATTGACTCGCAGACCAGAGCCATCAAAGAAAATCGATGAGCTCATGGGAGAGCTATCAGCCCCCATGCCCCAGCGACAAGGGTCATCATTGGCCCGCGCGTTGGGTGCAGCTCTCGGCACTGGAGCGAGTGAGGCGGGGGTGGCTGCCGCACACAACGCCTTGTGCACCACCACCTCAGATTGAAGCTGGCGTCATCCTGCATGGGAGACCTTGTTCGATGTTTTTCAGGGACCAACAAACAACCACCGCTCATTGCCCGTTGCGATCCACAGGTCAGACCATACAAGAGTCGCGTGCTGACCGCCGCTCAAGTTTTTCTCGTTTGTCGCCGTCTTCTGACGGCCATCAAGTAGCGTCTTATTGGACGGGATACCACCTGCGGGGGATATTCCAGGGTTGCAAAGAGATTCCGGCGTTAGCGGGGGTCGGTGGAGTTCGGGTCTGGGGAATCACACGGGGCCATCCCCCGCGCGCTGCACAACTCCACCCCATTCAAGGGACCTGTGGGTGACTGCGAAGATGGAGACATTTCCGGCCACCAACATTGCTGATCCTCGGGTCTCCCGTTCCATTCACGGTGGTTAACAGCTGTCTCTGGGGCTCCAGCTCGCAACCCAATAGTCTATTCCCTGATTTCGACCTCTTGGATACACCATCGTCTGCCATGGCTCTTAGACTGTCTCTGCTCGACATCCACTTCGGTGAGATCTGGACTGCGCCGAGGGCACGTTGAGGCTTTACTGGTCGGCCAAGAGGGCCAGAGAGGTCCTCGCTCTGTTGATAACCAAGGGTCTTCTGTCAAGAACCATGTTGACCGTATCTTGGCACACAATCCATGTCTTGATGGACCGAATTAGTGGTGTAGCTCCTCTAAGCAGTTCGCCGGCTCCACCCATGCGACGCTGGGCACGGCGCGGTGTGTGTGAACATATATCAACGTCGCCGCTTCCCTCGCTCGCGCCGGGCATCAGTTGATCTCCGTATCTCTCAATTCCTCAAGCTTGAAAGGTCAGATCCAGCCACAAGCGGCCCCACTCCCCCGCAAAACTGCAGGCATCGAAGCCTTGCTGCGGAAGGCGCTGCATCTACCACCCTTCCGCCTGCCTCTCTTGGAGATCAACGCGACTCGAAGAGCCCTTGTTTCCGCGCTGTCTCTTGCTTATCAACAGAACGCCATCTTATACCTCGAGCTCAGAAGACCAGTCTTTTCTCTCTCTCTCTCTGAACCTTAATCTTTATCCCTTTTTACCTTTGATCCTAGAGCACACCACCTACTGAATTACACTTCATACAGCCTGTCGCTTATCGCATTAGATTGTTGGGATGGTGAGCACCTTGGGAGAACCACCGCAGCGGCGGAAATGGTTTTCGCGGAATTCATCCAGCGGGGAGGTTCGCGTGGAAAGAAAAGGTCCGACAAAATGGACTATGGGAATCCTGGAGGACAAGGAAACTATCGAGGTCCCAGGTATGCCCACCTGAACCTTCCTTCAGCTATTTGTTACTAATCCCGCTCCCAGGTTCCGTTCTACTGCTGGCCCCGGACCACAACCAGCCGCTCGGCTTGAGAAACGCACCAGCAAGAACTTCTCACTCCTCTATTCCTGTTGGTATCGTCCGCCAGGCCGTTGAACCACCACCGCCGGTAGAGGATCCCAAGAAGAAGACTAGGGATGGAAAAATCATCTTGGATCCTCAGCCTGATGACTCCGCCAACGACCCTCTGAACTGGCCGGTCTGGCGAAGAGACACTTCGCTGCTTTCTCTTGGCCTCTACTGCCTAGTCGGTGGAGGCATGACGCCCATCTTGGCCGCCGGGTTTACTGATGTTGCCAGCGATTATGGGGTGGACGTTCACACGGTCTCTCTCACGACAGGCTTGTACATGATGGGCATGGGTCTTGGCTCCGTTGTTTTCTCACCAACGGCCATCTTGTGGGGAAAGCGACCAGTCTACTTGTTCAGCTCCATTCTGTTCATCTTGACTTCGGTCTGGTGTGCCTTGTCGCCAAACTTTGCGTCGTTGGTGGTCGCCCGCATCCTTCAAGGTGTCTCCGTCAGCCCTGTCGAATGTCTTCCTTCTGCGACTATTGCCGAAATCTTCTTCCTCCACGAACGCGCATTCCGCATTGGTATATACACTTTGTTGTTGCTTGGCGGAAAGAACTTGGTTCCTCTGGTCAGCGCCGCCATTATCCAAAAGTTGGGATGGCGATGGGTCTTCTGGTAAGTTACTGTCGGGTGTGTGTGCCTTGAGCCTGAGACTTACATCTTTACCCTAGGATTGTGACCATCATCGTTGGTTTTTGTTCCGCTCTGTTGTTTCTCTTCGTTCCCGAGTCTTTCTGGGACCGAGCTCCTCGTCCCAGAAAGAGGTCAAGGCCAAACTTCTTCCGCCGCTTCTCCTCGAAATATGATGTGGCGCGTCAAGGGGCTTCCGCAAGCCGGCCCGTCACGCCTGGTCCTCAATCACCAATTGCCGAAACCGAACCTTCAGCCGAACCTCCAAAGGCTATGGCTAGGGCGCAACAAGTTGGTTTTGCTCCAGAGCCCGAGTACATGAATTCTGAGTCCCCTGAGAGGACAACCAACGATGTCCAGAGACCTCCTACCGCTCAAGTCGCCCCGATGGCTTCCGAGTCGGAGAAGTCCGCCGCCAACAGCCCCGCCTCGAGAACGCCCAACGACACAGATAGTGAGTCGCTGTCGAGCTTCCGGTCAGGGCGCGATGCATACACCAATGTTTTGCGCGGAGCACCCCCAAAATCCTTCGTCCAACAGCTCAAGCCCTTCAACGGCCGCCTCAGCAAGGACAAATGGCACAAGGCTGCCGTCAGGCCTTTGATTCTTCTGTCATACCCTGCTGTTCTGTGGTCCTCGATCGTGTACGCGTGCTCAGTCGGATGGCTTATCGTGATATCAGAATCTATGGCCGTGATATACCGAGAGGAAATATACGACTTTGACGCACTTCAGACTGGTCTCGTCTACATCTCACCTTTTATCGGCGGTGTTCTCGGAACTGCCGTAGCAGGCAAAGTTTCGGATATCATCGTGAAGGCGATGGCAAGACGCAACGGCGGACTTTACGAGCCAGAGTTCAGACTCATCATGGCTTTACCTGTGGCTATTACCACGGTTATCGGCCTGATGGGTTTCGGCTGGTCAGCGGAGGTGAGAGACCACTGGATGGTTCCGACGGCATTCTTTGGGATAATCTCCTTTGGGTGCTGTCTTGGGTCGACAACGAGCATTACTTTCTGCGTCGACAGTTACAGACAATATGCCGGTGAGGCGCTGGTCACGCTGAACTTTTGCAAGAATATCTTCCACGGTCTCGTCTTCAGCCTGTTCGTCACTGGGTGGTTGAGCTCCGATGGGCCCAAGAAGGTGTACATTTGGATTGGTGTCATTCAGCTTATTCTGCTGCTTTTTACCATCCCAATGTACATCTACGGCAAGCGGGCGCGTATGTGGACGGTGCGGAAGAACTTCATGGAGAGGTTCTAGGAGAGCATCGAGGGGAGAAGGCAGGAGAGGCTTTATGTCAACTTTCAAAAGGTTGGACACAGGAAGTCAGAGTGAAGTTTTTGTTTCTGGCGTTTTTTCAAGACTTTCGTTTTTATGATTGCATTTGCATTGGGTGGCCGGGTCTTTGTCTTTTTTAGCATGGGGGGGTGGGGGTGGGGGTGGTTATGATTAACTTTGAATGGGTCTGTGTTTTGGATATGATATATGATACCAACATGGCTTTAGCGCTCGTTAGAATACATTGATGGAATTTGGAACTTGTATGTTTAAGATCTTGGTTCAAGAGTCAGGAGTGCTATGAGCGCGAGTGAGGGAGGTTATCAAGGTATGTATCTCCACTTTGATGCACCTCCAACTTTTTTTTTTAATTCTTGGATTACCTACCTACCCCGCCATCACCACCGACTCTCGCCTATCGCCACCCATCCCATATCAAACGAAATGTCCACCACAATCCCCCACCTCCTCGAGCCATACCTCGACCTGCCAGAGGAAACCTCCCTCATTGTCCTGTCGTCCATCCTCGGCGCCTCCACAAACTGGCTTTTGTTCCGCTACCTCCACTCATACCTCAAATACACCCCACCCACCTCTCCCAACGATGACGAGCCCGAAACCGCCGTGCTGTTGGTCTCTTTCCTGAGGGACTACCCCTTCTTTCAGCAATCACTTGCCAAACTCTCCCTCGACCTTGACTCCGAGGCTAAAAAAGGGAGATTCTTGTTCGTCGATGGGCTCAGCAGCCTTTACCTTCCAGCAAAAGGGGGAGCAGCAATCCAAAATGGGGACGATCTCAAGCAAGTTCAAGCCGTGATTGAGGCCGGGGTAACATCGCTACTGCAGCAGCAGCAGCAGCAGCAGCACGGCAAGAAGAGGAGGGTGGTGCTCGTGATTGACCAGCCGGATTTCTTGGTGGCGTCGACGGCGGCGGAAAACGCGGCGATGGCGGTGAGGGATATGATGCTCGATCTCAGAGAGGTTCGTCTTCCCCCGGCCCACAAGAAAAGAAAAAGAAAAAAAGCTAACAACAAGCTCAAAAACAGAAGGTTCATAGCTGTGTTCTGACTGTGTCGGCCGACGACCCGCTCATCCACCCTTCCACAACAACCCCGACGCCCCTCGAAACCTCGCACTCGTGGTTCGTCCTGTCACTGATACATGAGGCAGACATGCTTTGCGCCTTGAGGCTGCTGGACACCGGGCACGGCAAAGGACGTCAGTGGTGTGGTCAGATTCACCAACTCTCAGGAGAGCAAAAAGGAGGATAGGGAGTACCTTTACAAGGTTGGGGGCCATGGAGGAGTGAAGGCGTTTGAGAGGGGGCAGTAGGAGCAGCAAGATTTCGAGGCATATGGCAGATAAATGATACCCAGCTTTTGACACAAACATAGAATACATCCAATCATCACACACAGCGGACAGCACCAGGGCACATGACGAGCCAGACCGAAAAGAGGTAAACACAAGAATACCGATTTTGAACCCCTTTGCGCCTGACTCTCGGGAGCGTCTGCTGGGCTGTCCCAGTAATAATGAAGAACACCTGCACGCCTATTCATAAACCTCGCCCTTGATGCTGTTTCATCACTTTTTTTGTTTTGACTCTCGTGCCCATGGATAAACTGGTTCTGGATGGTAGTTGGTTCGTCGCGAGTGTAATCGCGATTTTTGTGTGTCTGTGGTTTAATGACCCCAAATTGCCCGCCGAGATTCATACCATTTGTGATGAGTAAAAGAGCAGCAAAGCAGAAAATCGCGAGTTGGTTTCCCCGACCGGAATAAAATTGTGTCCCAGCGCCCGTTTACACCGCTCGCCAAAAACGATCCGTACCCTCATCCATGTTCCAGCCCATCAATGCCCGGCCCGTAGACGACCTGCTTACTCGGAAGCAGTGGCGGGACCCCGCGAGCCCTTGGGGACACCAGTCTGGAAGCCGTTCTTGAACTTTCTGGCGATGGTGCTGAGGTATCTCATGCGGCCAGTGCCGGTGACCTTTCTGCGCTTAGCCTTCTCGGACCAGTTGTCTGTAGTATCCCCATCGTCAGCAAGGCGTTCCCTTCTCTCATGTCGGTCCAGATGCTGACAACGTACACTTGCGGGTCTTAGCAGCGGGGTAGCCGCACGAAGAGCAGGTGTGCTTCTGGTTGTGCATGGAACGGCGACTGTTGAAACACAAATGTCAATTTTCCGTTCGATATGACCTTATCGTTCCCCCTCGTCGGCAATCGAATCGTTCTCGTCCGGCTCGTCCAGTGAAAGGGTTCGTGACGACTTACCCGCAGCGTCTGCAGATCCCGTGGGTCTTGGTGTGGCTGTTGGAAAGCGTCAGCAATTATTTCCTCTTCCACGATATCCCAACATCGCAAACATACCGCTTGCCAAAGCTGGAGGTACCCTTCGCTGTTATCGAGTCAGCACAACCGTGTTCAGGGCATACATGTCTGTGAAGATGCGAAATTTGGCGATGGATGAGCCATCAAAGGCGTCGGGACACCGGCATCTCGATTCGATGATGCACTTCGATATTCGGGGATGGGTGTGTTCAGGAATCGCAACGGAGGGGTGGAAACGTACTCATTTTGGCGGTGGATCTGGAAAAATGGCCGAGTTAGAATTGAGAAGGGGAGAATAGTACTTTTGCCCGATTAAACGTACCTGCGTCGTCGTCGACAAGAGGGAGCTTTGTGATGGGTTGCAGAATCTCTCGCGGTTCCGGGGTCGCGAAATTTTGGGAATCTGTGTGGCCAAGCGTTTTCCTGGTTAGGGCTGCGGGGGCCAGCTCAAAGCCACTTGTGGCAGTGCGACCAGAATAGCGAGCACGGACCGCGCTAAGAGGTTGAATCAGCCACATGGACCCTCATTTATCCACTTGGCGGCTGATAAGCACGATAAGATAAGACCCTATCTCCCGACCGCTGAAGAACCTCGGATTTGAAGGCATATATGGATATGGTTGTATTGCCAAACAGAGCATATACTGCGAATATCAAAGGGCGTATCGGACCTTGTATTCTATGGATAACGAGTACTTGCTAACACTACAAAAGACTCCTATCTACACCGCCATTTTTTGTTTTCTTAAAGCTTGAGCTTGCTAAATTCCGCGAGCGTGCGCTCGTAGTTCTCCTTGGCCGCCTTCAGGTCGGCAAGCTTCTTCTCCTCAGCTGTCCGAACGACATCGCTGACCTTCTCGAAGCCCTCGCGACCGGTCAGCTCCTCTTGCTTGCTAATCGCAACCTTGGTCTTCTGCAGCTTGGTTTCGATCTTCTTCTTCTCGGCAGGCAAATCTGTGATTTGATCCTTGACCGGAACAAGGATGGCAATCTCGGCGTTCACGACATAGACAGCACAACCCTCGGGGGTGGCGGATTCTTCAATGACTTCGGTTGAAGCTATGCCCTTGCCGGACAGGGTCTTGATTGCGTTGAGCTGCGCGCTCACCTTTTCGAAGGCGGCGGGTGTAGACGCAACGATGAAGGCACGGCCGTCGGCGCGAATATTATAATCAGCAGCCAGTGATCTCATTCCACCAGCGCACTTTAGGCCGAGCTCGTAGTCCGCGCTCTCGGCAGGGAACTCGAGAGCCTGGTCGGCCTCGGGATATGGTGCCAGAAGAATAGAAGGGGTCTCATCACCGGCCTTCCGAGGGAGACGTTGCCAAAGCTCCTCGGTAATGAAAGGAAGCATGGGGTGCAGCAGACGAAGGCAGTTGTCCAACACGAAGTACAGTACCTGGCGAACGGAGTTGGCTTGGACAGGGTCCGCATCTGGGCCAAGCATGCCCTTGCTGTTCTCGACGAAGACGTCACAGAAGTCATCACTGTGATTGGTTAGAAATTCAGTTCGATGCTTTTCAAAGAAAGATTGGCTTACTAGAAGAGGGAGTATGCGAGCTTAGTGGCGGTAGAGAATTGTCTGGTAGTAAGGGCCTCGTTGATGCCCTTGATGGCTGCGTTGGTGCGATGAACAATCCAGCGCTCTGGAACGGACAGGGCCGAGAGATCAAGCTGAGCATCTGGCTTGAAAGAGTCGCCGAGGTTGCCTAGCACGTACTTGGAAGCTTGCCAAACCTTGTTGCAGAATCTGCGGTAGGCCGCCATGACGCGGATGTCGAAGTTGATGTCACCACCGCCAGTGGTGTACGAGAGCAGGGTGAAGCGTAGCGCATCGGCACCACACTCCGGGATACCGCCAGGGAACGACTGCTTCTGGTACTTGGTGGCACGCTCAACCTCGTCGCTCTTGAGATTACCAGTCAAAAGCTTGGCGTGGAGGTCCTCGAGGGTGATACCGTTGATGATGTCTAATGGATCGATGACATTGCCCAAACTCTTGCTCATCTTTCGACCCTCAGCGTCACGGATCAACGAGTGGCAGTACACCTCACTAAAAGGAACCTTGCCCGTAAGCTTGAGGGAAAGCATGATCATTCTGGCGATCCAAAAGAACAAAATATCCCAGCCAGATTCGAGAAGTTCGGTCGGGAAAAACTTCTTGAAGTCCTCCTTTTCAGTGTTGGGCCAGCCCAAGATAGCCATGGGCCACAAGCCTGAGCTGAACCAGGTGTCGAGGCAGTCTGGATCTTGCTCCAGTGTGTACTTCTGACCAGGGAACTTCTCGGCGGCCTTGGCCTTGGCCTCTTCAGCATTCCTGCCCACGACCCAGGAAGACTTTTCAGTTTCCTCGCTCTCGCCCTCGAGGATGACACGGTAAGCTGGAATACGGTGGCCCCACCACAGTTGTCTGGAAATGCACCAGTCGGTAATGTTGTTGAGCCACTGGAAGTAGCTCTTGCGGGCGCTTTCCGGGCTGATTTTGATTTCACCACTCTCAACAACCCTCATGGCATCCTTCGCCATATCCTCCATCTTCACCCACCACTGAGGAGCCATACGAGGCTCGATAACATCACCACTGCGCTCGCAGAATGGGATCACCATGGCGTTGGGCTCCTTCTTGACAAATAAGCCGAGCTTGGTCAGCTCTTCGACGACGGTGTAGCGAGCGTTGAATCTCTTCTGACCCTGGAACATGGCACCGTTCTCGTTGATCAAGCCATCTTCGGTCAGGACATTGATGAACTCGAGTTTGTGGGCGACACCGAGCTTGTAATCGTTGAAATCGTGCGCGGGGGTGAGCTTGACAGCACCAGTACCAAACTCTGGGTCGACATAGGTATCCTCCACGATGGGCATCAACCTCTGGGTGAAGGGATGACGGGCGTGCTTCCCGACGAGATGTGTGTAACGGGCATCACCAGGGCTAACAGCGATACCGCTATCGCCCAGCATTGTCTCGGGACGTGTTGTGGCGACAGTAATAAACTCATCTGATCCCTCGATGGGATACTTGAAATATGTCAGGACACCAAACTCAACCTTTCTATCGTATCCGGGCACATCAATCATGGTGCGGCCGGTAATATCCTTGTTGATGACCTCCAGGGTGCTGAGGGCGGTGCGGAGGTGGGTAGACCAGTTGACCAGGCGGTTCGACCGGTAGATGAGACCTTCGTCGTGGAGAGTGACGAACGCTTCCATAACAGCGGCTGTCAGGTTCTCGTCCATGGTGAAGGCCTCACGGCTCCAGTCCATGGATCCACCCATAAGTCTCTGGGCATTGTTGATGCGCTCATGATATTCACCCTTCCATTCCCACACACGCTGTGTGAAGGCCTCACGGCCAAGATCATGGCGAGTCTTCTTCTCTCTCTTGTACAGCATCTTTTCGACAACGGACTGGGTAGCAATACCAGCGTGATCGCAACCTGGCACCCAAAGTGTGCTCAGGCCCTTCATCCTGTTCCATCGGATCAACGTATCTTGGAGAGAGTTGGCCAGAGCGTGGCCACAGTGAAGCGCACCTGTGACATTCGGGGGAGGCAAGGCGATCACGAATTTGCCAGCATCAGGGGCCCGAGGTTCTTGAGGCTTGAAGTAGCCGCTCTTCTCCCACCACGAATACCATGACGATTCGACGGCCTGAGGGTTGTATGCTGAGAAGTGTGAGTGGTCGAAAGGCTGGATCCTCTTCTTCTCGCCGGCGGGGGTCTCATCCTGGTAAGGGGGCAGGACGGGAGTCTCGGCCTTCTTCGCCTTAGGTTTCGGGGCCTCAGTAGGCTTGTCACCGGCTTCTTGCTGCTGCTTCAGCTTGGCGGCAGCTTGCTTCGCAGCGAACTTGGCAGCCTTGTCGGCTTTGGCCTTCTCCTTTGCCTCTTGAAGGGTGTCAGATCATAACGAAGGGCACAAACAATGAAACTAGGTGGATCAGAACTTACCATTCTTCTTTGGCGCAGGCGCATCGGCAGCGGCGGCCGGTGTAGTCGCCAGCGCGGGGGCTTTAGCAGCTTCGTCGGCCATTTTGGACAGTCGGTAGACTGACGAGTGGTAGGTTCGAGGTGCTGGTCGGAAAGAAGCCAAGGATGCTTTAAGCAGCGAGTTCCGTCTCGAACTAACTAGTCGCCACGACGAGCTCAGCATCCAGGCTTAGTGGAGAGGTCAATTGAGTATAAGAGGGGCGGCAGCGTGACTTTTAACGAGGGGCCTTCATGTTGGCTGCAGGCTCTTTTTCCATATCAAAAAAAGGTGGGGTCCCGGCGACGACTCAGCGTGAGTCAGTTGTTCCTGAGCTGTGCCACGTTGAACCCTAACCCGGGCATATTTTCCTTGTCTGACTAACTGCTACCCCGCCATCTTGCTCCAGCTCTCCCGTCTCCTGCTGAGCAAGGCTGACCGTTGAGAGAGTCTGGAACAAACCCTCCTTTTTCCGAGTTAATCGGGTGGAGCCACCTCATGTACCGTGGATCCATTTTTTTGAAGTTGACCTCCGCATCAAAATGTAGAAAAGCGCAAATGCCCGAGGCACTGTTAATCCTACCTTGGGCCTTCCTACAAGGCAAGCCCACCACTTCCCTCGTGTGACTCCTTCCTTCTGTTGGCAGCATAGCCCGGTTCTATCCGTGTTACTCGAGTGATGACTCTGTTCAACTTGACTCCTTGGATTCAGGGCTTGTAGGATTAGACAAGAGGCACTGTTGAAAACAGCACGATTTGTGAATCCGAGGCACGTGCTGTCAAAAGTTGAACCTCTCAGGAATGCGGGGAATGCTTGCAACCCAGCGTCTCCACATACGAGAGTGGTTCAGCAGCTGTTCCCGGTCCTATCCGCTGTCAGCCCACTTGACCCACGCCACTTTCCCAGCTCTCCCTTACCAAGACGAGCCGCGACCTTGTAACTTTAATGCGCTTATCGCTCATCTATCTCGTCATCTATCAACATCAATCAAAGGCTCAGCCCTCACCCCCTTTCCCGCCCACCTCTATCGCTTTGCCTTTTCTCTCTCTCAGCGTGCCTCCTTGACGCGAGTGCTCTTGCCAGTGTTATAGCGGATGACTACCTACCTAGGCGCGCCACGACGCGACGGGCTCTAGAAGCAGGAACCGCTCAACCCAACGTCCCAGCTATTCAGAGCAGCTTTGTTCCTAAGCTCCCTACGCCAAATCCCGGCCGCAGCCCAAACGCCTTCTTTCTGCCTCGTGCGCTGTGATACTTTACCATGCGACCTCCTCGGATCGCGATATTAGTCCTGTTCTTCTCCGCGTCTCTCTTCCTCGTCTGTCGGGCCATCGGTTCGCTCCGGCACCCAAATGCCCCCGCCGTGACACCATTGACAGCCCAGAAATCGTCATTCCGGAGTTTCTTGTCGTTTACTTCGCCGTTCTCGCTCTTTCCCCCCAACGCAGCCATAAGCCTGTTCGATGATAATAGTACTTTCTTCGCTGCCCGGCCAGCTGCCTTTGGCCCCATCCTCCCTGCCGACGGCTTGAGTGGACAACTATGGATTGGGAGTGGGTTTGCCGAAGATCATCTTCAAGAGGGCGAGGTTGGGGGCGAGCTGGGCTGTAGCGACCTCCCAGGCTGGGAAGATGGAAGACCTAAGCTGTCGATCAAAACCACCTTGCATGGGTCTGCGGGCTCGAAATCAGGACCTGCTCCACCAAACACCAAAAATACAAAGCGAGACCCTTTGGGTGCAGGAATTTCGGCGGACCGAAAGCATTTGGAAAGGCGCCACGACGGGACGGATGACTACCTTCATCAAGAACTTGATCAGACACGCGCGCTGTACAGCGAAGGATCTGCGATCTCAGCGTCGAGCCATGCTGACATTCAGTCCATGCAGGAGACGGCTGAGATCACAGGAAAGATCACCCTCTTGAGCAGAGGTGGCTGCGGATTCCTGGAGAAAGTCAAGTGGGCACAACGTCGAGGGGCAATAGGGGTGATCGTTGGAGACAATGTGAAAGGAGGCCCGTTGATTCAGATGTTTGCGAGGGGCAATGTCGACAACGTTTCCATACCCTCCATTTTCACGTCCCGAACAACTGCCATGCTGCTTTCATCACTAGCACAGCCGGGAAGTTTCATTGAAGACATTCTGGATGAGAACGGCAACCCGATCTTGAAAGTCCAGCAATCGGGGAAGCCTGGGGCCAACAAGCAAACCAAGGCTGCTGGTGTTGGTCATGGACCAAAGTCCGTCCCCAATGCCGAGACTGTAAAGACTGAATCATTACAAGATGCTCCTGCTCCTGCCGCTAAGAAGACACGCTCAAGACGAGGCTGGATCTCTCGCTTGTTTTCCTGGGGTGATGGTGGAAGTAATGGATCAGACCAGAGCCGGCCACCCAGCAGCGGTCGTCTGAACTGGGTCACTTCTGACGAGTGGAGTGATGGAAAGGATCAGCTTCTTAAATCCAGCCCCGATAAGACCGCTAAGAACAATGCAGGTGGCCGTGGATCGTCTGAAGAAGATAGGCTGTCGGGTGATGATTTTCAAATCGGTGTACAAGACTGGCGAGACCCTGATCTTGTTGGATCGTCTGTGGAGAAGGAAGAATCTCACTCTGCACCAGAAAATCAGCCTAGCAGCGAAAAGATTGGCAGTTTAAGAGGGGGCAGTATCACGCCTGGCAGCGGTGAATATGTTCCCGGAGGCTCCTACAGGCCCGGCTCTGGAAAGACTGATTCTTCTTCCGAGGGCTCGAGCGGGCTTATTTCCAAGCTCTTCGGAGATGACGCCAGAGAGCAAGCTGACGCAGGGGAAGGTTCAGCGTTCTCGGTCGAGGCCTCGGGAGAAAAGACTGGCGATGACGTACGGGAAGGTCTATGGGTCACGATCACCCCGACTGGTAGTGCCAGTCCATTCTTCGACACCCTTTTGGTCCTGGTCATCAGCCCCCTGATCACACTCACGGTCGTGTATACACTCCTGATCTTGCGAGCCAAGTACAGGAGACGGAGATGGAGAGCACCGAAGGCTGTGGTTGATCGACTGCCCGTGCGGACATACCGTACAGTTGCCCCGTCACCCAGTCAGTCATCGAGAACGCCTTCACCCACCAGCTCTTCGCCGACCACGCCCCTGCTTCAAGGAAATTCAAGGTCGCGGCCTAGATCTCAGACCACTACTGGCGTTCCTGATTCATCGGATCTTCTGAGAGTTGATAATGCTTTGCAGGCGGGCCGATCATCCTCCCCTGATAAGAGCAGAGTGCACGGCTCTAGCCAATGGAAGAAATACATGGGACGACAAAGTGAATGTGTGATCTGCTTGGAGGAATATGTGGACGGTGTCAGTCAAGTCATGAGCTTGCCTTGCGGCCATGAGTTCCATGTGGACTGCATGTGAGTTTTTCCACCACAGCAGATTTGACAAGAAAGTTGCTAACTCTTCGATAGCACACCGTGGCTTACTACCAGACGGCGAACTTGCCCGATATGCAAGAATGATATCGTCAAGTCTCTGGCTCGCGGGTCACCGTCAAGCCCACACTACGAACCGTACCATGATGACAGTGATTATAATCGCCCTGAACCAACCGCTTTTGGGAACTCGCACTTCGCATCATATTCGTCCAACCGCTTGTCAGATGTTGAAGAAGGAAGAGAAGCTCTCGCGCGGGTGCAGCGAGAGATTCACGAGGTGAGATGGTACGATTTTATGGCCCACCTGATGAGGGGCGAGCCTGGACAGGCATTTTTGAACCGCCACCAGAACAGGCGCTTCGTGGCGGATGATCATGCGGAGAGCCGCTCCTAACACAGCACTGAGATGGTGGCGTTTGCTTCTTAGGAAGAGACTTCGCATTTTTTTTAATAGGCGCACTGGGCATTTTATGGGCATTGGGAAGGGGGTCGGGCACCTGGGATTGTTCAAACCGTCACTCGCTTCTTACATACACAACTTTGATACCTCTTTTCGTTTTGTTTGTTGATTTATCTCTTTTCACACACCCACGTGGATTGTACGAGACACAGAGAAGGGAGGGGCCCATCGCAGAATCTCATCAGATATATCAGTGGTCAGGATTATACCCCAAGGTTGAGAGACTTGGACAGCCATAGCTTTCATTTCACAAAGAACTTGTTTTCTTGTTGGTTCTTGCGTATGACTCGAGTATGAAATTGGCTATGACACTGGAACGCATGTGGTCATCAGTGAAGCTCCTCAACAAGCTTTAGTACCCTGTAACTAGATAAACTCCTGGAACCCGGGAACAAAAGTTGGGCCCAGCATAGCACAAAAATGTGTTCAAGAGCTAGAAATGCCATATGCTGTATACCTTTTTTGTTGCATGGCAATTATGAAGTATACTGTTCAGTGAGCTTGTGAGCTTCAAATTGTGTGCGATAAGATAGGCCCACTTTGACACGCGCTCCTTCCTCAGCACCCAACGCGTTCACTGCAACTTCTCACATTCAACATTAGGTAAGCTTGTCCCTTCCGCTTTTGCAATTGTGATATGGGAAAGTGATTTTAACAGTTGAATAGAATTTTCCCTTTTGCTGCGATCATATCTGGGACGTTTGGGCCGGTTCATAGCAGAATTCCACTCTTGAATGCGCTCTCATTCACCCCGTCGCAGCAGTACTCACCAAGAGAATCATCAGGGGGGCCTGTGCACAGGCACCCAGTCAATCCCAACATCACCACCATCACATCTCTGAACCAGAACCACCCCCAAACCCCACGAATATCGAATCACTCTTTTTGTTATAACCTCCTCCATTACGGGGGGGTGTGAGTGACACACATCACATAATGTCCCGCTTCCTCACGCCCGCCAAAATCGGCCTCCTGGCTCTCATCGAGCTCTACGTCGAAGGCGCGGTGCCAAACGACGGGATCATTCCCGTGATCAACTTTCTCGCGTCCAACCTTATCGACTGCGACGTCTCCCAACCAGCAAACAATCCCACTCCTACCGATCGATGGAGGAAAGCAGAATCGACTCTCCGCTTGGTCGTCTCGATCAAGGACTTTGAGACGTTGCTTTTGCCGCTGTCTGCGGCGGATAAACTCCCGGGGAGGAGGCTGTGGGATCGGTTTCTGGAGAAGCTGTGGGGGATCGACAGTTTTCATGGGCTGCACGAGTTTTTTGCGGCGGTTCCCGGGCTGTTGTGTCGGACGAAGGAGGAGTTGAGGAGGTTTGGGTTGGAGAGTGAGGAGGAGGTGCAACAAGGGAGAAGGGTGAAGCTGGGGAGGAATAGTCCGTTCGGAGCGTTTGTCAGGAGGGCGAATGTGGAGTTTGTGAGGTTGAGGTTTGAGGGTGTGACTGAGCTGTGGAAGGTGTTTGTGAGGTACCGGCAGCCGACGGCTGGGTATTGGACGAGGAGGCATCCGCAATATGGGGGGAGGTTGAGTTTCGATGCGGTGCTGATGGAGGGGGAGCCGGAATGGGGAGGGAGGGAGACAGACGAGTTGGCGGTGGTGGCATATGGGAAGATGTTGTTGCCGGTGGTGGGAAGAGAAGGTGATGGGGAGGCACTGCCGGTTAGTACGGATGATGTGGAGGGGCTGCTGGAGTTTCAGATTGAGCAGATACAGAGTGAGTCTTGTTGCTTGCCGTCTTGGTGTGAGCATAATGCTAACTAGGATCAGAATACGGAAACAGGATACCACCTCCGATCCGGGATCGGTTCAGGAACTTCTTGAAAGGGAGCCCTACGGTACCTAGTCTATCACACTATCTCAGTTTCTCGGACGCGTGGCGGTCTGGAGACTTCCCGACATCGTTTGACTATCTTCATCGCTATTTCGACTACACTATGCAGAACCGAGATCGCTTATTCTACCAGTATGCTTTGATGAACCTCGCCATCGTCCAGTCCGACTTCGGTTGCCACAAGGAAGCCGTGGCAACAATGTTGGAGACAGTATCTACAGCCCGAGAGAATCGAGACATGACATGTCTCAACTTTGCCTTGAACTGGTTCTTCCACTTTGGCAGAGCCCATCCGCACCTTGTTCGAGAGCTCGAGAACAACAGCATGCTCGGCAGCGGCAAGGAAACGCTCGCCTTCCTCCGGGTCAAGGCTAAGGAAACCGGCATGTGGATTCTGTGGAGTTCGGCTCTCCTGAGCGAAGCCAAGCTCGGTCTTTCCAACGGCGAGAGCGTCTCGGTTGCTTTCGAACACATGGTGCGGTCCTCTCAGTTGATCGTCGAGCGCAACATGAAAACCATGATGGGCGCCCAGCTCTCCATGAATATCACCATGTGGGACCGCCTCGGCCTCTCCCCCATGGCCTCGATGGTCTGTCAGGTTTTTCTCACCTGCCACGCACGGAGCTCTGTCTTTGACGACGAGCTGAAGATCACCTGCCGTCTAGCAGGACTCCGCGCCGGCAGGGGCAAGTACGAAGATGCATTTGCCCTTCTTGAGTCTCTCGACCAGAACTCCCTCCGCTCGGCCAAACCAAACCAATACTGGCAC
Source organism: Triangularia verruculosa (assembly GCA_033296885.1). Lineage (NCBI taxonomy): Eukaryota > Fungi > Ascomycota > Sordariomycetes > Sordariales > Podosporaceae > Triangularia > Triangularia verruculosa. The sequence goes on along the minus strand of MU863921.1, from coordinate 22,933 downwards.
CTCTACCGCGGCCTCCTCAAGCTCCGTCGAGACCTTCACAGAAACAATCTCCCCGCAGCTGACATTCTATTATCTCAGCTCCTCCAAACCAGCTCAGGGGACGCTGAACCAGACACCGTCTTCACCATCGATATGCTTCACATCGAGGCGCTCATCCGCCACAGGGATTTCGAGAAGGCTTTCACAAAGATTGACAACATGATCACCAGCCTGAGGGAAAACGACCGAGATATTGCCCTCCGGATTCGGCTATTGCTGGCAAAGGCACATTTATTCGACGAAATTGGCCGCCCCGAAAGGGGCTTCACGATAGCGATGCGAGCCGCCTCGATGGCGTGGCGGGCGTTGAATGTCCCACTTCTGTGGCAGGCCATTGGGGCTGTGGCGAGCATTTTGAATTCATTATCAGAGTTCTCTGCTGCTGCGCAACTTCTCCTGTCTATCCTCCCCCGGGTGTTGGAGACAGATGTCTTGTTTGTTGCCGGGACACTGTACAGTCTCTTGGCAGACGCCAGGATGGGACAAGCAGGACGGTTTTTCCACGTGGCAATGTCGGAAACCTCAACTGACCAGGAGAAGCAGAGGGGGAGGAGGAAGCAAAGAGAGATGATGATGCGGGCTCATGCTGCGTTGGAGAGTGCGTACAAGTATTTTGAGAGGGTGGAGGATGTGCAAAAGCAAGGGGAGGTGCTGGCCAAAATGGCCACGGTGATGAGGGGGCTTGGGGATGAGAGTGTGAGCGAGGCGTATGCGGCTAGGTATTTGAGCTTGAGGAAAGAGGTGGAGAGGATTAATGGATAGGAACAAAGCATGTTAGGTAGGTAGACATCAGGAAGAGAGGACATTGTGTATCATGAAAGCTATGGTGGACCTTGAGACAAGGATTAGCCGGTTTGTAATGAAAAGCTCTATCCTTGCGTTTAAGCAGAAGCTTCTCCCCTGTCAATTCCGCTCTGGCTCACAGAACACAACGTTTAGATGTTCGAACTGGCGGGATAAAAAGAGAAAATGTGCGCACCAAGATGAAGAAATTGATTTTCTTGACTTGACTCTAGGGAAACCATGCATGTACAGTGTCTGCTTTACCAGGGTATGCACCCTCTTGCTTCTTCAACTTCGGATATCGGACTCGAACCGACTTCTATTGAATGATTTGACTCTTTGTTCTCTACAAATATACACCGGAGAGCCTATTCATAACCAAGCGTTCGTGGGCTCATCTAGACCAAGGTCAAGAGCACATTTAGGTCTCCTTGTCCTTGTTGTGGTAGTTGACCTCGTCGTTCCAGCTGTAAGAGGCAAAACGTTAGTATGAGAAATGTCATGTCACTGATGGAGAGTGTACATACAAGAGCGTCTAGTGGTGTATGTTAGCTAGTCTGGTTATGAGAAATAGGGGTTGAATGGGGGTTAAACATACCTTGTCACCATTGCCCCATTGGTAGTTGCGGGTGCGGATATTCTGGTAGGGGTACTCGACACGCTCCTCAAGAGGGGGCATGTGGGACCAGTGTTCCCAATGCTCGTTCCAGAGGTTGTAAGCATTGACCCCAGCGAGGATGAGAGCGGGAGGGACGGCGCTGAAAAGGCGTGTGGTTAGCATGATGGTACGTCATGTTTGTTGTTTTGTTCTCCGGATGATGGTATGTTTCCTCCGCCCTCCATCCGTCGATCCAGTTCCAATGCTCTTTCCATGCTCTGTTTCCTGATCTTCTGTCCACGATCCTCCCAAACGCTACATTTCCGAGAGCTGTTCCAACATCTGAGGGCGGCAGGAAAACCACGCATTCGGCCAGGGAAATGGAGAGGTTGCTGAGGGGAGTCATACAAGAGGGAGATCTTGCGCCAGAGCTCTGTTGACACCATGTTAGCTATCTTTGGCCCCCGATTGAGCCCCCCGGGGGAGCCGAGGGTATCTTTGGAGAAACACTCACCAGTGGTGCCCTTGGCGTGCTCCTTGACGTGACGTCGCTCACGGGCGAAAGTGCTCTCGCCGGCGTGCTCGGTGCTGGCAAGGCGGCGCTGGGCCTGGGTGCGCAGCTGGGCGGCGAACCGCATAAGCTGGCGCTGGGCAATCATGGTGGTGGTTGGTGACTCGGGTGCCGTTCAACGGGGGGTTCGTGGTGGTTTTGTCAAAGATGAAGCAATTGACCCGCTTTTGGCTGAAGCTCCTCTTGTTCGGCTCTGTTGCTTGGCCTGGTGAGGTCAGAGTCCAATCAGGTCATTTTCGGCTGCTCCTCGGGTTTGTCGCTGTGGCCCGTGCTTCTGAACCTCGAGAGGGCAAATGCCAAGACCGGTGACATAATTTCCACTTTGGTATCTGATTCCCGGTCATGTGACCTCGCGCGTCCGTGGCGGAAAGCGAACCCGCCGCCGCCACGCCACGCCACGCCAGTAGTAGGGGAACAGCCATCTTCAGCGGGCTCAATTGACGATCTGAAAGAGCAGATGGGATGAACAGGTATTTCGTTAATCAAAATTTGCCGTAAATCTCTTCTCTTTAAAGAAAAAAACTCCACCCATACATTCGTTCCCGCCGCTCGCTCTGTCTATCGCTTTGGTCCCCAAGTTTGCCCCAGCGGCCGGTGAACGCGCTCCAACATCTCAAATCCACCAGCAGGCCGCCATTTCTCCGCTTCGCATTCCCAGTTGAAGTGTCAAACGGTTCCCGTTTTACAAGGTGCCGCGCCCGGGCACGGAGAACGCCAAGATGCCACTCCGAATCACTTCGTGGAATGGTAAGATGTTGCCTCCTCAAATCTTATCAACTTGGGCCTCGAGCTAACCATCATCTAGTCAATGGCATCAGGTTTGTACCCGCACGCCCCCAATACGTCCTCGGAGAATCCCTGCCTGACCGTCTTCAGAAATCCTTTTGGATATGAGCCATGGCGCGCAAACCGCACCTACCAGGTAGGCATCACCGGTTGCTTTGTAAGAGGCTCAAAGAAATCTGACAGGCTTTAGGCAATGTTTGACACCTTAGAGACAGATATCGTTGTCATTCAAGAAGCCAAGATTCAGCGGAAAGACCTGCAGGACGACATGGTTCTGATACCTGGGTGGGATGTTTACTTCAGCCTACCCAAGCACAAGAAAGGTTTGTGAATCTCTCCTTCCTCCTCTTTGACCGATCGCTAATTTTTCCTAGGCTACTCTGGAGTTGCTATTTACACCCGATCTTCCAAGTGTGCTCCAATCCGCGCTGAGGAAGGCATTACCGGCATCCTCTGCCCACCAAACTCTGCCACGAGTTTCAGAGATCTTCCAGAAGACCAGCAGATCGGAGGATATCCCAAACCCGGTCAACTTTCCAGCGAGGTCGATGAGGCCATACTTGATTCGGAAGGCCGTTGTGTCATTCTCGAGTTTCCCGCCTTTGTTCTCATTGGGGTCTACAGTCCGGCAACCCGAGACGAATCGCGAGATGAGTTCCGCCAGGCTTACATCAATGCCATGGACGTCAGAGTGCGCAATTTGGTCGCCATGGGGAAGCAGGTTATCCTTACCGGCGACCTCAACATCATCCGCTCAGAACTGGACACGGCCGGTCTAGCGGAGCGGTTACGGAAGGAAGAACTTTCGCTTGATGACTTCTTTTCCAGCCCATCCCGCCGCTTTTTCAATCAAATAGTATTTGGGGGCCGTGTGGTTGGTGGGAGAGACGAGGGCCGGGAAGAGCCTGTGCTATGGGATCTCTGCAGAGAGTTCCACCCCACTCGCACCGGGATGTACACCTGTTGGGAGACCAAGAAGAATTGCAGGCCAGGAAACTTCGGGAGTCGAATAGACTACGTCCTCTGCAGCTCAGGAATCAAAGACTGGTTCATTGACTCGAACATCCAGGAGGGCCTTCTCGGTTCTGATCACTGCCCAGTTTACGCCACGATGAACGATACTGTCAACCACAAAGGTACCACCGTCCCCGTCACTGATCTCATGAACCCCGAGGGCATGTTCAGCAAAGGCGAACGTCAACGAGAATGGACGATCAAAGATGCCCTTCCTACGTCAGCAAAGCTGATTCCGGAATTCAAGAACCGCCGAAGTATCAAGGATATGTTCTTCAAGAAACCTGCTGCAGCTGCCAAGTCTGCCACATCAACAGCCACTGGCAGCAGTCAAGCTGCATCTTCTGTTACCACCACGCTCTCCACAGTTCTTGAGCAGGAGTCTTTCACTCAGGATGATCCGGTCTTCTCACCACCACCTAGTCAAACCACAGCACCCCCAAGCTCAAACAGCACAATTGCCTCGCCGCAAAAACCACCACCCAAACGAGCAGCTGCCGGTTCCCTGACATCCAGGCCGCAGAAGAAAGGGAAAGTAAGCCTGACCAAGGAGACATCGAAGACAGGCGGAAGTGCCTCTCAAGGCACACTGAAAGGCTTCTTCAAGCCCAAGACACCCGTCCCAAGCCCGAGCCAGGAGACGGCTGGTACCAACAACACATCTTCGACTCCTACAGCCAGTTCAAGTGCCTCCACACTTTTACCAGCAGAATCAGCCGCCGAATCGCATAGCCCTAACCAGCCTCGAAGAGAGAGCACCGGCAGCTTGGCAAAGGGAAGTCCTCTGAGCACTGTCCCAGCTGATGAGAAGGTTTTCGATCCTATTGAGAACAAAGCCTCTTGGTCAAAGCTCCTTGGCAAGCGTGTCGTCCCGAAGTGTGAGCATGGTGAGGACTGCATATCACGGACGACAAAAAAGCCGGGTGTGAATTGCGGTATGTCTTCTTCTCACTTTCTTTTCAACTCCATGACTTCCTCATACTTGTCCCTTCTGATCTTATCCTCCACCCTGCTTATGCGTTGTTTTCGAGATGGCTAACTTGTACTTTTTTTTCCCAACAGGCAGATCATTCTTCATGTGCGGCCGTCCCACAGGCCCGTCTGGCAAGAAAGAAGACGGAACGACAGAGTTCTGCTGTAAGACCTTCATCTGGAGTAGCGAGTGGAAGCCAAGCTCGTCTGTGTCCGCCTCGGGTTGATGATCCTTGGTCTCTGGTGTTTATCTGTAAAATGCCATTTTGGAGGCAAGTGAAATGAGTCGGGGCTTGGGAGTCTGGCGTTCATGGAAAGAGGGATAATACCGATATTGGCTGGCAAGCGTCTTAGCTATCTTTGCATCGTCAGCACATTTCTTTGACTTGAAAATGGCAAGGCAGGAAAGAAGGCAGCAGGAAGAGAGAACGGGTGGAAAAGAGGGCCGGAAGAGATAATTAGCCTGGAAAACGGGGGGCTGTCCTGCTTGGCCGATCTGAGTGGTATCAGACACAGTCCAGATTGCCCATCTAGCCTGGCTCAATCATAACTCTTTGGCTGTGCACACTTGGGTGGTCTACTAGCTAGACATAATCCGTGAGAGAAAGGAATCTCGACAATGATGATTAAAACATGTTGAGCTGGTTCCAGTTCCACGTATTGATGCGTGACGGAGTCGGGGGTGAAGATTTGGGTGCGTCTGGCCATAGAAGATTTCCCATCAGCGAAAAATGGACACTCAAAGACGGAGAAATGGTATAGAAAGGGGATACGGGTTGGTGCCCCCGGGTTTGGAGATGCTGGAAGATATGGCGATGCTAGATAAGCGGCGTGACTTGAGCAAACTGTAGAGAAGGGTGATGGGTCAAGCAGATGGATCAACCATGAGAAGAAGCATGGTCAATTGGACGACGACGACGTAAAGATCCTGGCGTTCACCAAGCTGGAATAATTGTTCTCCAAAGGCAGGCTGCTTGGCAGTCGTGCCCCTCCAGTGTACAAGGCTCAAGTGGGTAGCTCACTGATGGTGGGGTAAAGGTGAGCTCCGTGACAGACCACCTCGGTTTGGTGACTCTCCAATCGTGCTCGGGGGGGTGATGATTTCATGAGCTCCCGTCCTGCCACATTCTGGTTGTAGAGCTCAAATATTCAGGGTATCGGTTATCCTGGTGATGATCTATGTGGCAGGACTAACTTTAGATCAACTGCAAGCTTTGTGGTGGTTGTCGCCATCGTTGGAGATAGCGGGGTTGGAGTTGAGGCAGAGAAGTCATATAATTTAGCTCTGGATAGCCTCGAGATGGATTTGGGAGTCTTCTGCCCCTCTCATCAGCAGTTTTTGGAGATTTCCCTGCCTAGTAATACCCTCATCAAGCTGAAATGGACACACGCTGGCAACTGTATTGTCGGCGGAAATCATGAGAAGCACTGTCGCCCGCCTCCCCGGCGGTCACACTTTGAAGATGATGACCATGACATCCACGAGGACATTACGTCCTTCAAATCAAGACAAGCACTCGAAGATCACGATGAAGGGGAATCACCAGATATGAGTGTGTATGCGGCTTTGAATAGTGTACAGAACAAAAGAAACTATCTACTAGCTTGAACGAGCACCCTTCTCTTTGAATCGCTTTGACAAAGTCATCTCCTTCGTTAAACCCATCCATATGCCTCAAACCACCCCAGTGATGCCCGCCAGCACTGCCCGCCCAGATTATTTACCACTGAAGAGAATGAAACAAATAGAAAATAAGTGTAAAGAAAGAAAATCACTCCCTGTCCTGTCCAACCACCCAACTCCAAACTCCTGCCTTCCCAACACTGTAAAGGGTATCCATCCACCAACTCCTGTTATCCATGCTCAAACTCCAAATCCGAACCATGAAAAAAAAGAAGTATGAGAGGGGGTATCATCCTCCAAGAACTAAGCATAGAGACGTTTCCATCGCTGAGTTCGTTTCTCCATCTGAGAACATCGTTCAAGACGAAGCAGTTGTGACTGCAGAGAATGTTGTTGTGTTGTATGAAACAAATCATTCATGAGAAATGGCCGTGCAAGTGTCGTTATAATTTCAAATGGTATGTATTCTAGCCTTGATGGGGGTCCAGTAAAAGCTCTGAAGCTGTGTTTGGTAAGTAATGGGGCAGAGAAAAAGGTAAGAGGTAACTTACCATTCCGAACCGATGTATGTTACATCAGTCATAGTTCATTGGGCAGCATACTCATGCTAAAGCTCGCATTGACGAAAGTCGTCAGGAGCACGTCTCGAACTGCAGGTAAAGTGGTAGCAGTGGTGAGACGAGCGGCGAGACCATTAGATGTGGGAGTGGCCCAGGTTCATCAGAACATTGTCAAGATCCGTCACGGTCGCGGGGCTCATAGCCTCCGCTGGATACTGAGCCAGGGCCTTGGCCGTGTTGTCGATCCTGCGGCGCTGAATGCGACGACGGGCTGAGTAGCGGTACCCTGGATGGTTCAGCTTATGCAGTCGATCTTCCTCCTCAGCAAGGGCCTTGAAGTGAGCCCTGACCTGAGGGGTCTCGGACTTCCAAGCTTTGGAGACGATGGACGCTGCGAAGATCAGCACTTGGAATAGACTGTAATCATTGGAGGCGGTTACTTACAGATCGTGCCAGCAGTCAAGCCAGGGGTTTCCTGGTGAAGCTGCTTCGACATGTACTGGCGATAGATGATGAACTGGTTGCGGGGGCGACGAATGTGTCCCTTGACCGCGGTCTCTGCATTGGGATACATGGTATCATTGCCCGAGCCGGCAGAGACAGAAGCCATGGCAGGAATCATGACTGGAGCCAAAATAGGAGTCGTGACTGAGGCAGGAGTCGCGACCAATTCGGGAGTGGGCACTGAAAAAGATTAGACAAACTGAATGACTGACTCGGAGTGGGCAATACTTACTAGTGGTGTACAGCACATCGAAAATATTCGTATCCAGGCGGAAAGCCAAAGAGAAAGTCAAAATGTAGTAGTGGGTGCTCTCTTTACGGTGAACGATGGCACTGTCAAGACCGTCGTTCATTTTGCTGTGAATTATCAAGTCAGCACAAGAGTGTGGTCAAAATTACCATTAAAAACATACCTGAAATTGACAGCAGCGACTGTCAGGGAGGAGACAACCTCATCCTCATAAACATTGCTCGCGGCAATGTGCTGGACAACCGTCTCACCATCAATAAAGATGAATGAGAACAGGTTCGAGTCGGTAATCAGAGGGATATCCATCTTGTCGAAGTACCAGACAGGCGCGTCGTTGGAGATGGAGTTGGTAGCATCCATTGTTGTTTCTTTGTGCGAGAATATGTGACGGTGTTGGGACGTTCAGAGGGAAATAGAAAGTAGTTTCCTTTGGAGATCGAAGATAGTTATCTTGATGAAGGAAAAACTCGAAAATTCAGAGAGAAGTCGAAGTGACGATGAAGTCGTGGATGGTATGTGGGAGAAGGGAATTGGGTCGAGGTTTGGAGGGAGAATTGAGAAGTCGAAAAGACAGTGGAAAGAAATAAAGAGGTGGGTGTCTGCTCTCTTCAAGCAGAGAGCGAAAATTGTGGGTGGGAAAAAAGCAGAGGGCTGGGGAGCTTGGTTGTTGAGGAAGGTGCTGCTCAGAGAGCAAGAACAATACTAAGGCAGCTATGGCAAAACAATATCAGGCAGCAAGTTGAGAGGGTAAGGCCCGGAGCGACCACATCGGATGGGAATATTCACTAACGGTATTGCTCGATCCCCCCCCCCCCACACTCTGCGCAGCCTTTTACCACCGAAGACGTGTTTCAATGACGGTGAAGTGTTTTCCCAAAGTCTTTACCATCAGAACCGCATAAATATTAAGGAAATCTCACCAACTACGTAGACCTTACTCGGCGGTCTCTACTTTGACAGTCCCACGCATGCTGTGATAATGGAGTACAACGAGCTTGCCCAGGTAAATACCTTTAATATAAACATAAACAAGCGACTTCTACTAAGCCAGTTGATATACAGGTCACACTTGACATGCAATCGAATTTGATTCGCACAACACTCCGGCCAGAAATACTACTCTTCCAGAGATCATTCGAAGAAATCATCCAGCAGACCAGCGTTTTCCTAGCAACTACGGAGCAACATTTCCTATCGCCTTCACTACTAGTCACGGATGAAGACGTACTCATCCGGCACCTCTGTGGTTTTCTCGCCTCGAAACTCGGCATCGAGGGCTTCCTCGCCTTCCATCAGCAGACAATTCAGCGTACATCGAGTGGGGATTCTTCACTTGCAAACCAGGTGAAGGCTGCTACAGTGTTCGTACAGGACCTTCTTCAGGCCTTGATATGTCACAAAGAAGCGGCCGACTATCCCGGAAAGCATCTCGCCATGATTTACGATCGTGAGGTCAAATACTTTGGGGGCTCTATTTTCCACCTGAACCCTCACATCGACATTGACGATGATCTGCCCGAGATTGATGATGACTACGAGGAACTGGAGGATCTCACCAGCTATTACCACGCCGAGAAGCTCTCTCACCCCCTGAGACAGCTTCCTGGAACTCCATGGCACAAATTTTTTGGGAACTTCGAAGAAACCCGTGTGCATGACGCACCAGAAATGTCTCTCTTTAGAGATAATGCTCAGCATAAAGATCTCACACTCTCTATCCCTGGAACCATTCTTTTCTTGGTTCCCGAAATCCGCCGGGAGTATGACAGATTCAGAGAAATATTGGAAGAGGCAAGTCAACCCCACAAGGTTTCAACCGACGAAAAATGAGAAATCAATTTGAGATACTAACACTATACAGAATGGAAAGCTTCCGCTACCCCTATTGTTGGATGAAGTCAGAAAGGAGAAGATTCAAATCCTTCAGCGTCGCTTGCCGAATTTCCACGATGGCAAGATTGAGTGCGGGAGCTTTGAAGAGTTGTGTAGCGAGCATACTGATGCGGTATGTAAGAAAATGTCTTGATGTTGAAGGCTAGTTGCTAATCTCAGTTGACAGATACCCCGTCCTGAATACGCGCTTGACGGAAGTAGAACAATCGAGATGCAAAACTTCACCGTCAATTCACCTGATTTGGTCGGTGACTCTCTTCCTGATGTTCGGATTGCACAAATAGCATCTCAATTGCAGGGGGTCTCAATCCAGTTCGTCAGTGAAGACGAAGATGAGTGATTGTGTAACTGAAGGGAAGCCCCTATTAGGTAGTAAGGCATTGCGGATACCTAGGTAGTTGTAGTCGTCGAGGTGTTCGAACACGGAGGCATCATAGAGAGAGTCATTTAAGTGTGGCATTCAATTTCTGCAGACACAAGATTTGTGACACAAGTGAATAATGAGCGGATTCTACCTAGGAGCTATGAGTGAATTTGTGGCATTGCTCCTGAATCAACGCGATTTCATCCCATTTCTCGCTGAGAGCTGCACCCACATTAGGTAATCGTAGGAGCGTCTTTCTTGAATGGAACCGGGGCAATTTCTTTGTGGTCCAGCCCGCTACACTTTTTGCGCGCCCTTCCACCCAGTTTACCCGTCCCTGAAAACCTCGATCTCAACTATCCTCGGCACACATCACCTTCGTAACTCTCAATTTGAACATTCCGCGATTCATCACATCGAATTCATCATGGCAGGAATCAGCAGCATTCTACAAACCTTCGAGGGGCTTGGTGACGGCGATCGGGCAGAAACCATCAGAGTGCTGTCGGACATGATGCGCGATGGCCAACCGCGTCAGCCTGCCAAGAAGAAAGTTAACGGCTTCATGGGATATCGATGTAAGACCCCATAGTTCGCTCGCATCTAATGTTCTCGAAAACTAATTCGCTGCTTTCTAGCCTATTACTCCTCCATGTTTAGTCAGTTGCCCCAAAAGGAACGCTCACCCATCCTCACGACTCTCTGGCAGCAAGATCCATTTCACAAGGAATGGGACTTCATGTGCGCCGTTTACTCCGCCATTCGCGATCAGCTTGCCGAGGAAAACGTGACTCTGCAAACTTGGATTCAGTTCGCGGTCACTCCCTTGGGAATCGCCCCACGGGCTGGCTACATGGAAACCCTCGGGTGGGTTCTTACTCGACTTGACGACGGCACCCATACTTTGCAACGTATTGCGACTCCGGACATAAGACACCATCTCCAACCAATGAATGGCCTTGGTCTCTTCCTGAGCTGTCTGAATGGCGGTCTTCCTATCTCTGATCCGCAAAGAATCACCTCTCAGCTTTCTGATCCGACATTTGATGTCATCTGCATCAATACACAAGCTCCCAGAATCCCCGGCACGTTCGACACCATGTCAAGTTTTCGGCAGCTAGCAAAGCAAAACCCCAGCCTGGCGATGTCATCGCTTTTCCAAATCCCGGATACCGATCCGATGATCGCACAAGGAGTGGGCATGTACGAGTTCCACAGCGTTCCACAACAACCTGTCCAGAATCACAGCTCGCCCCCTACAGTCCCGACGATGGAGAGCCATAACCAAGAAGATAACATGGACTTCTCCAAGATCAACGAGGCTGAGCTAGACGCTATTCTGACAATGTACGACTCCCAAGCCAATGAATTTCCCGACCTCGGCGAGCCTCGGGGGTTCTGAGTTGGCGAGTTCTCAATGGAATGAACAGTATCAGATCTTCCGTGGGCGCGGATCTCGAATGAGGCCGAGGTCGTAGAAACAAAGGACGGCGTTACGGATAGGCACAACAGTACGGGACGACTCTGGACAAGGAAACGGGGTGGGTTTAACTTTTTTGTTAGTTCAGCGAATTAGATTGCTGAATTGGCAATTGGGGCATCTTTTTCTTTTTCTTTGACATCAAGCTGCGAGCAGGAGAGGGGGAACTACATCATTGTCGAGGAGTGTGCTTTTTTTGCTCGGTCCGTAACGAACGTCTGTACATTAGCTTTTTCTTTCTGTCTCAACATAACCATCAATTTGGCTCAGACCAAAACAAACCCCTATTTCCGAAGTGTGACATGTCGTCGATATAAGGCTGGATGATCTGCCGCTAATGCAGGTAGCCATCAGCCAAGCCATCAGCCGCAAAAGCCGGGGTTGTCCTGACAGTTGGTGCAACGGTTGGTACGTGCACGCTGTTGGCTTCAATGGGAATTGGTTTGGATGGCCGTCAAAGGCTGCACTGGGGAAGAAATGCGCGGGTGAGCTTCTGTTTAGATGTGGCAGGGTCTCTTCATTTGAGTTAGAATGCTGCAGCAAAATGCAAGCTTCAATGTTTGCTTCAATTCCTCTGCATTCCTCCAACATTGGCACCTCGATGAGCTGCACCGAAGAGAAGAAGAAGTGGGGTCTGTTTGTTCACTTCTGTACTGGGTGGGGCTGCGTCCCGTCCAGCTTGGCGCTGGAGAAACAGAGGGTTGGGGTATGCGATCTCGGGCAGGAGCGACGGCCAGGTGAATGAGATCATGTCAAAAAGCAGGTGGCTGGGGAGCGCTGATGATGAAATCAAAAAGCAGATGGCTGGGAGTGGGTCCAGGTGGCTGTGCTGGCGTCGAAAACTTTCTTCCACTTGATGGGCAAGTGAGGAAGGAGCGACAGCAGCAGCTCGTGATGACCTCACCTTGCCCAATGCGGGCCATCAAGGTTCTCAGGCAGCACCCCAAGCGCGTCACGGCCAGGCAGCGGCATCACCTGCCAAATGTTGGCCATCAAGGTTCTTAGGCACCGTTTTCCCGCGAGGCAGCGACTGCAGGTCCCTCGAATTCACTCTCAGCGGTGAGAGCTAGGTTTTAGCCCTAATCCCCAGGCCGCGACACTCGAGCTCGAGGATCGGGTTACGAGTCCCGGAGCATTGTGTTCCGAGGTTACGCAACAGCAGTCATGAATTCCATGGTCAACACTCCTGAGTCTCGTCGAGTCAACCCGAGACTGATCGAAGTGCCACAGCCTAACTTTCCACTTCATCTCGAGAGATAACCACAGTGTGTCGTCTCTGCGGCCTATAAATGTCTCGAAGCACGATGCCCTACCCAACCTACGGGCTTGGAGCAAATTGTCTGCCTAGGAAAGCACCCAACCACCAGCTCAACTGTGGCAAGTCGAGAACAACTCATCGAGCATCTTGTTCTCCGAGATCAAAAGAATACAAAGCCATTTCCCATCTCTCAAGACGAGCCTCTACAAAGGTAGATGTGAGTACTGGGTAAGGGGTGAAGTAAAGGATGGATGGAAAAAATGTGAAAAGGCGAAAGGGGGTAATAGTGAAAAGGGGTAACGAGGTAATGCGGTAATTGGTGAAAAGGGATATCTGCGCAGGCTTCGTACACCACCTCAAAAGATATTCCTCAGTCTAGACTTGCAGGGGGGGTTGCAGAATCAATCCAAGGACCTACGAGTCTCGAAAGTTTTGAGCAGACTACTCTGACGAAGAGAACTAACACCCGATCAAGTTCTCTCCGACACCGCAACACCTGATCCAACGCCTCATTGCCAGCCCACACATGATCAGTCACAAGCCAGGAACAAGACTTCCATGTAGCAGAAACACACCAGAGAGTCTAAACTGTGATATTTGATAGATCCCAAGTTCTTCATATGTAGATGCCTAGGATCACGTTAACGAGGAAAGCAGAACCAAAGGCGGAGACGAATTTGAACCATGCACAAACTTGGAGTAAAAGTTCCTCACAATTTGTTTGCCCTGAATACATACAACCGAAGCAGAATTTGAAAAGCACCGGCAGCAGCAGCAGCAACCCAAAAGCCAAGAAAAAACATACAAGCATTCTTTTGCCTCACCCTGATATGCCTGCTGCCAAGGATGCGCTCTGAAACAGATATAATAATGGAAAAACCCCCTTCATTACCCCCTCACCCCCAACACGACACATCTTGCCCCTTTCTGACTTCTTAGTCCTCCTGGTAAGAAATCTTCCTCATCTCCCCCAATCTCTGCCTCGCCGCATTCAAGGCATTCTCCAGCTGCAAAATCTCGACCTGTTCACCCATCATGTCAGTCAATCCCCTCTTCACAAGACACAACAGAAACCAAAAACACAAACGTACCTGCTGCTCCATCTCCCGAACCTTGAACTCGTGGCTCCCCAGCTTGCTGTAATCCACCGCCTCGTTCTCCATCCCGTTCCTCTCCTTGATGATGGCCTGCACCTGCCTCACCAACGCTCTGCATGCCGCACCAACAGCCTTGCTGGCCTGCTCGAGGCTCTCCTGGCTCTTGCTCATGAAGCCAGCCTTGACTCTGCTGGCCGCAACCAACTGCGCCGTCGAGGCAGCGACGTCATTGGAAGCAACAATCAGCTGCTCGGGGGTGTTCCTGTTGGAAATAACACCGTCGGCCGTCTCGATAAGAGTGTTGGTGGAGGTGGCTACCGCCTTGGCAGCAGAGATAAGGCCTTCCGTCCAGCGGTTGTTCTTCTTGTAAAAGGCCGTCTTGGAAGACGAACCCCTGCCGGCTTGGACAATCTCTTGTTGCGTGGCGGCAGCGGCCTTGATGAGCTGAGCAATGGCAGTGGTAATGGCCATGGCAGCATCAAGGATCGAATCGTGCACGCTGAGTTCGTAAGTAGAGTACCCATCGCGGGGCTTGTTCTTGAGCTTTTGCAGGCGAGCCACAGCAGCAGCAATCGCATCGGCGGCTCTGTTGAGTTCCTGGTCAACGATTTCACCCAGATCGCCCTTGTTGGCCAGCTTGCCGAAGCCGGGGGCAAAGCCCTCGACGGACTTGTTCAGTCGCTGCAAGTTCATCTGCACCTCGTTGTTGCTGTTGATAACGACATCTGTCTTCTGAAGGGGATCCATGCCCTCCAAACGGAAGCTCAGCAGGCTGCGGAAGAACTTGACGGTGGAATGGGCAGACTGTCGGGCGCCGTTGACAAGGGCATCGGCCTTCTTCTCGTCGGTAGCCAGACGCATGAGACCCTTGGCGTTGCCGCAGACGTCAGCAATCGCACCCGAGAAGACGTTGACGTTCTTGATCAACTCTGCGTGGGTGCTGTTAGGGCCGTCGGCAATGAAGTTGTTGAAGGATGTGGCGAACTCGGTGGCGCTGGCAGAAGCCTTCTCGATCTGTGACAAGACATATGATGGCGAGGCATTTTGGTTGCCGGCCTGCATGGTCGAGTCGAGCTCGTAGATGGCATCATCCACACGCTGGACACCAGCTTGAAGAACCGAGTCGATAATCTCGTTGATCTTGTCAAACTGGGCCAGAATGATGGCGTCAAGTTGCCCGTCAAGAGCCTGGTCCGTCACGCCCTGGTTGTTCTTCAGCTCGTTGAGCTCAATCAAGGTCTGGTCCATGCCAGCCTTGTACACCTCAAGCTCCTCCTCCTTCTCACGGAGCAACATCTCCAAATCAGAACTGCCGTCCCTGAGCTTGGCCTGGGCATCCTCAAGAGCCCGCGTCTTGTTGCGCAGAGCTTCCTCGAGATCCGCCATCTCGCGATTGTATTTGGAAAGCATGGTGGAGAGCTCATTGCCCTTGCTGCGCTCCAGGTTGTCGGCACGATCCAGGGCCATCCGCAGCTCCCGCTTCAGCTTCTCGACCTCGTCTTTGTTGGAACCTGTCAGTCTGTCCTTCTCGTGAAGAGCTCTATCACGCTCCCGAATCATATCAGCAAGCTCGAGGTTCTTCGTCTTAATCTCGCGTTCCAGCTTCTCGCGCCTGTCAATCGCTTCCTGAGCGGAGGCAGCCTTGAGCTGAACAGCCTTGAATTTTTGAAGAAGGTCGAGATGCTCATGGCGGAGCTGAGAGTACAGCTTCGCGAGAGCCTCATATTTTGACCTCCAAGTGTTGACCTGTTCCTGAAGAGATCTGATCTGGTCGTCCCTGGAAGTGAGCTGCTGTCCAAAGTTACCCTGTATTGTAGCCAACTCCCCTTCGAGAGCCTTAACCCGCTGATCGTACTGCTGAAGCATGAGCTGATCCCGTTCATACTGAGCACGGGCGTTGAGGTTCTCTTGTTCGAGTTCTGCCAGCCGGCCCTGTGTCTGCCATTGCGACTGTTGAAGTCTTAGTGCCTCCTGCTCCCGTTGCTGCTGTTCCATCAACCGCCGCTGCTGCTCCTCAAAATCCCGCTGTGCTTGCAGCTGGGCCTGTTGTTGGTTATATAGGGCCTGCTGTTGCTGGGCTTCCAGAACCCGCTGCTGCTCCTCGTACTCGCGGTTTTGCCGGTCAATCTCACTCTTCCAGAACTCGTTCATTTGATCGGGCTCCTCAGACTTGGGTACCGGAGGCGGCGGGGTTGGCTGCTTTTCGATTTCTTGTTTGGGACGTGCTGGCAGCGCTGGCGCGGATTCGTCTTCGGCGAGCAGGTTCGGTGGGTCCTGCGGAAGCTTCGGGATCGTGATCAAACTTGTCAGATAACGAATATTCGAGCACTCATAGTAGAACTTGACGAGGCGGTAGTGTTGCGCGTTATATCTTTCCCGAAGCGGTTCCAGAGCATCGTTGTCGCCGGTGGCAGAGTGCATGGCTCGCAGCATGCTAGTGATGAACTTGTAGATGCCATAGCTCTCCGTAACTAGAGGCACAAGAGCAGCGATTCTGCATTCGTTCTGGCCGGTGGAGCGGAAATGCGAGAAGATGAGCTTCTGGAACTGGTCGATCTTGTCTTGCAGCATCATGAGGTCGGTGATCGTCTCGTAGCCCTCGTTGGGGTCGTTGATGGCCTTGAGACTGATGTACTCCTCATACTCGAATGTCCCGTTGAACTCCTGGTGCTGTTGGTGAAACGAGAGCTTCGCAAGCAGGTAGTAGACATATTCCTTGATCAGTGGCCCGTATCCACGCATGCCCTCACCCGACATGCCGCGATTCAAGCTATCAATCCATGATCTGTTGTTCATCGCCTCCCGAATGGTGCTGGGGTGGCCTTCTTGCAGGACCTTGTGGACTGTGATCAGAGCCTTGAAGGTCTGCACCTCGTCGGCGAGGATGGGCTGGACCTTGAGGCCAGCCCAGAAGGATAGGGAGGATTTGTGATCCCATGTGTAGACAATGCAACTCCTAACATGCTTGCGCTTCGGGGCCGTCTCGTCGGGACTCGTGGCTTTCTTGATGTTGATGGCGAGCTCGGCCTCGGACCTGGGCGACATGGCGGGTCAGTATTATGGGCTTCCATGTTTACATTTCCACATCTCTCTCGCAACGGTCAAACAGTGAGCAATGGGCACGGCAAGCTGCATGCGCGCATGGGGCGGGAAGGAGACGCACTTTGTGTGATCGAGACTGCGTATCGTAGCCATGTTGGGCAACTATTGGAGCGAGACACGCTCACTCACTGGGGATGATACGGCAGCTTCAACACATGCACCGGTTTCCAGGAAGCAAGCACTCAGTTCAGCATGCGACAGAGCCAGGCGCAGCTTCAGACGGTTAAGCAATGCCCGGCGCAGATTTCAGGAAGGTTCAGTTCAGGGCCAAAATAATAAGCTGCGCGATACGGAAATTGCAGGTAATTCCAAGGAGAAAGAGAGTTATTAGGTCGTGGGGCCCAAAGCTTGCCTCCCCGTTGTCGTCAGCCTTCTTGGAAGTCTGCTCTGTGATTGCCTTGCGCCCAAGCCATCTCTCCAACAGCTGGAGCCAATCATGCCGTCTGGGGGTCGGACCTAGGACGGTCCGGCATTGCGGGGGCAGGAATCATGTGTCAGCTGCCGCGAAATGAACACAGTGGGGCACAAGCTTCTAACCCCACCAGACAGTGACGCCTGCCAGCTGATCCGACAGGGGTTCCAGGCAGAGAACATGCGGGTGGGAGCTCCTTGCGTGAGGCTGCCTCGACGGTGCGCCGCCGAAGCTCGTCATCTTGCCGGCCGTCACGAGGATAGAGTTGGTCATTTGAAAGCAATCCAGACTTTAGTTCATCCAAACTTCTTTTTGCCTCTGAAGCCTTTGAAACTCTGTAAATACCCAGACCCGTCTTCCCCTCTTCTTTTGTGAACCTTGAGACAAACAACTGCCTTTGCTTTGCCAGTGGTCCTCGTCACTGATAGCGCTTGATAAACCATTACCCCACCTTCCCCCCCGCCAAATCCGTCGACGGAAGCCATCGAGATTCTAGATCACCATCATTCGCAAAGATGAACATCCTCTACTCTACCGTCAACAGCCTGCGGGACAGGTACACACCCGCCAGCCACACATCCACATTCCGCAAGACTGGCGAGATCACCCCGGAGGAGTTCCTCGCTGCTGGCGATTATCTGGTGTACAAGTTCCCGACCTGGTCTTGGGCCGATGCCGAGACCCCAGCCCAGCGCGTCAGCCAGCTGCCGGCGGGAAAGCAATACTTGGTTACTCGCCACGTACCGTGCAACCGTCGACTCAACGAGGACTTTGCGGGTGATGCCGGCCATGAGGAGGCCGTGGTGGAGGGCGGCAAGAGCAGTGATGATGATGATGGCTGGCTCCGGACTGGCGGCTTAGCAAGCTCACAGCCGCTCAAAGTCAAAGAAGTGCGGACCATGGACGATGCGGGAAATGTTGGCGAGAGAGAGGTGATCGAAGACGACGATGACATTCCAGATATGGAAGATGACGAAGACGATGAAGCCATCATTCGCGATACTTCAGCTGGCGGACAAAACAGGTATGGCAAGAACACCCAAGTAACCACATCACTCAAGACTAACCTAATCCTTCTGCAACAGTGGAAGACGTACATATTCCCTTTACATTGTCTATTCGCCATACTACCGAACACCCAGAATGTACCTGTCGGGCTATCTTCCCAACGGCCAGCCTCTCCCGCCCCATCTGATGATGGAGGACATCGTCGGGGATTACAAAGACAAGACCGTCACACTCGAGAACTTCCCTTTTTTCGCTCACCAAGTCAAGATGGCCAGCGTGCATCCCTGCAAGCATGCCCCCGTCATGAAGACGCTGCTCGACCGAGCTGACGCGGCTCTCAAACTGCGCAGGGAAAAGCAAAAGGCGGCCACTGCCAAGGCCAGTGGCAGCGGTGGTGTCGACTCGCTTGCCAGCCAGGTTGATGACCTCACGGTCAACTCAGGTGAGAACGACGAGTGGGAGGAGATTGATGCGGCGGATCAGGAGGTGGCTATCCGGGTTGACCAATATCTGGTGGTCTTCTTGAAGGTAAAGCTTTCATTATTTTTGGAATTACTTGAAGAAGGTCGACTAACCCTGTGCCAGTTCATCGCTAGTGTGACGCCCGGCATCGAGCACGACAACACCATGGGGATCTAGGAAGATCCCGCTCTCGTCGTTTGCTTGTATTTGATTTTCCTTGCATTTTATTTACAGGGCTGTTTTCTTTGCCATCTCACCTTCCCCTACATCATCAGGGGGGTTCTTTCACTCAAGCAGCAATTTCCGTCATGGATAGATCGGACTACACGGTCAGGTTTGGGTTGGCTTCGGCGGTAGGTACGGACGGAGTTGCATCTTTGCTTTATTCTATTATTCATTGGGACAGGAACCAGGAGATCACCGGACTCAGACAAGAGAACAGACATAGCTACTTTAGGTTTTAATGGCGGCAGTTTAATAGCAAAATCGCATTCTTATTTATGCCTGGGTATCATTCACCTCCTGCCTCAATCTTCATCCTCATCTTCACTGCTAACCTCTTCGCCATTCTCAATCGCCTCTTGTCTCCTCTTGGCCGCCCGCTCTTTTTTCTTGACGAGCAGCTTTTGCAGCTTCTTGGCCGCATTAAAAACGCCATTCGTTCCACTCCCACAGGCAGCACAGCTTGGATCTTTCCTGTACCGTTTCAGCGCGCACGCTTCACAGAAATAATGCCCACATCTTGTCACCACTGGGCTCTTGTAGTCACCCCGGCAGATGATGCACACAAACGGTATCTTTTCCAACATGGCCTCTTCCTCCTCATCTCGATCATCTTCGTCATTGTTGTTTTTATTTGCTTTTCTTTCAGCCGAAGCAACCACCGTGCCCCCAATGATCTTCTTCCCCTTTGTGACATTCTCCCACTCGCGGTCGAGCTGCCAGCCGTGGGCGTAGTCTTCGCGCGCGTGGAGGAACTTGCAGTTGTCGCCGAAGCCGCAGAAGCCAGTATTTTTGTAGTCCTTGCAGACGTCGGGCGCCATGTCGGTGATGGTGATCGTCCTGATGTTGGTGGGGGCCTTGATCGGGCCGACCTTTCGGGAGGGTGCGTCGGGGTTCTTTTGTATGTACGAGGCTGCGTTGGCCAGGCCTTTGTACGTTCCGTCTGGGCGGTTGTCTGACGACGATGGCATGGAACGGGTTGAGCCGAGGAGGGATTTGGCGGAGAGGTTCTTGTCTTCGTCGAACCAGTTTGACTGTTTAGTTGCGTCGCGCTTGGAGGAGTCGAGGGCGAGGGCGGAGGCGCGGTCGGTGGTGAAGATGGTTGCTTTTAGGTCCTGCTCGGCTTGCGGAATCTCCTTGGAGGAGGCGGTGACGACGGCGGTGGTGTTGCGCTTGCGGCGCTTAATGCGACGGCCGGCTTCATCTTCCGAGGAAGAGAAATCCGAATCGGAGTCGGAGTTGGCGGGAGGGGGGGTTGCTGGTCTTTTGCGGATGTTGGCTTTGGCTTTTGCGCCGCGCTTTTTGAAGATCGCAACAGGGGCGGCGGGGGCGGGGTCTGTCATGTTGTTGCCGGTGTTCTCGTGAGAGGCAATGATACTGGAGTTGACAGTTCGAGGATGAGCTGTGGGGCACAATATCATAATGGTCGCTTGGGATATCGATTTGCGATTACCTCATACAAACATGGTCAAAGCTTAGAAGGCTTCTAGAAGCTTGGCGGTTCCACTTCCCCTTTGCTTACGAAAGCAACCTTCACCACACCTCACCTGTGCTGCTCACCGTTCACCTTTGCCTAAAGGGTAGGATTCTGGTTTTGCTTCGACCTTCTCTCGTCGTCGAGATGTCGATGAAGTTCGTGCATGAAGCATAAACACGATCCCTGTCACCGGTGTGGGTCTTTCCCCCCTATTCAGGCTCAAAGTGGTTCAAAAGGGAGGAAAACTTGCTCACCGGTCGACGCATTCCACCACAATTAATGCAATAGCTTGACATTTTCCCTTGACCGGTCGATGCAGGTGCGTGGCATTGCATAGACCGGTCAAGAAAAAGGGCTGATCAAGGCCTGTCATTGGGGTTGGGTACCATTCCCGAATCAACATTTTGCAGGTCAATTGCCCCTTTTGGTGAGAGGCACAGCAGGTTGGGCTGCCAGACAGGAAGCAGTGACTTCTCTCTGTTGCTGCTTGGCGAGACATCTAAACGATTGTCTGCCGCGTTTGACGCTTCAAGAATATCTCAAGGTGAGTTCTTGGAGCTTACCATTCATGAGGACGGGTAGATACACTCTGTCTGCCTTGGAGGTCTTAGTCCATCATCTCGGCAGCGTCTTATTTGGCATATAACCAACTCCTTGATGGCTCTTTGCTGGTGTCCGGGGTCATGATTGACCACTGGCTATGTTTCACACCCGGCCGGTCACTCTTACCAACTATCACTGGCCACCTCACTCAGTAGCCCTAAATCTTGACCGGTCGATGCAATACAACCCGGCTGAATTTACCCAAGCCCACCCTTCCCATTTAGAGACGGCTTTCTCAGACTACTTGACCACTCATGAGCCCTATCTCTTGACCGGTCACTGCACTACAACCCTCCATCAGGAAGATTTTCCAAAGGAGACCACATGACCAATAACCTTTCAAATCACGCCTTTGTGGAAGCTCCATATCTTGACCGGTCTATGCAAGAGCGGCCCTACGTCTTGACCGGTCACTAAACTCAACCTCATCATTGCATCTGAGACATGTCGTCTGGGGCTCAGAGTTGATGTCCCACCAAGTAAGGTAGCCTTGTATCTTGACCGGTCAATGCAATACTACACCAAAGCTAAAGCTCGTGCAGATATACATCTTGATCAGTCCCGCAACCGATTGCTGTTCTGGAGATGGCTTCCTGCAATGGAATGCATCTCTCTCTCCCCGACTACAACTCCCGAGGGCCTAAACCCGAGTACTTGCAGGTTTCTCCCAAGCCGAAAGAACCAATGATACATTCTATCAGTGTGTTGGGGCTTCTCACACAAAGATGCCCTCCATGAGACACACTCGGAATTTACCGTCCCTCTTGAACACGAGCTTTACCCAAGATCCCTCCGTTTTGCTTCCCATTTCCCCCTCCCGTCTTAAACAGACATCATGTTTTGTTTAGGGCATGAAGCTGCAGAAACGGGTACCAACCTCATCTCACTCACGGCAACAAGCATAAAAGAATTCCCATCTTCGATCGGATGTGACACCCGGAGAGAGAGCAAAAGCAAAAAAGAAAAAAGAGAACAACTTCTGACAGGACGGAGAAGCTGCCGTCCGCCGCCGCCGCCCTTCCGCTCCCCACCTCCTCCAGCCCGTCCCGCTGCTTTTACCTGTCCTGTCAAAAGGTTTTGTCCACCTCTCACACCACCCAATCATCAGAGAACGTGATTCTCTCCACAAACCAACCCCAGCTGCAGTCACACCGCATGTAGTTCTGCATACTTATGTCGTGGACTTTTAGGGTGTACATATACAGAATGGTGCTCAAAACATATGATGCCCCTCAATAGGTACCTAGCTACCTGACTCACCCGGCAGTTCGGAACTCAGGCAAAAAAAGAAAAAAAAGGCTTTCATCCGCAGCTTTCCCAATTTCTTGCGCCCCATTATTCTTGTCTCTTTTCCTCTGAAAGGCTCACACCTCGATGCTGGTGTGTGTCTGTGTGTCTGCATATTGTTTCGTGCGTTTAGAGAGGAGGGGTAGCAAGTAGTCTTCGGCTCATCATCCTGCCGAAAAGCATTCCCTCTGGCACACCTGATCGGTGCATCTCTGCCCGTGCTTTTCTCATCACGTACCTTGACACCTACGATACATGGCTGCTGTGAATACCTCCAATGTATCAACAAGTCAAAACTTCCATGCCACCGCCACGATATCAGTTTGTTATTGTTACTCATAAGATCACTTCAAGACATAACCACACCCTTAGGAAGTTTTGAAAATAAAATCGTTTCACTCATTGCAAGATACCTAGAGAAAGAAAAGAAAAAGGAATGTTAACACAGAGACAGAGGAAGAGAGAGAGAAAGCGAGAGAGAGAGAGAGAGAGAGAGAGAGAGAGAGAGAGAGAGAGAGAGAGAGAGAGAGAGAGAGAGAGAGAGAGAGAGAGAGAGAGAGAGAGAGA